>JANHAO010017071.1:0-14117 GCA_026873985.1 Saraca asoca
TTTCTCTCTTGCTTAAAATTCTTTCACTTTGACCACTTCACTTATTTAATTCTTATTGAGTCTAGGTGTGACTAATTCAATTAAGAAAGAAATTTTTAGACACAAAAGGCTAAACAAATGATAAAGAATGTTCAGGTAGTTGAAAGAAAATGATCCTCTTTTTGATATTTGAATGTTTGACATAAAACATTTTGGAAAAAACTTTCTACCTAGGAAATCAAGATTTTTAGACAAAAGAAATCAACACCTTCAAGCTCAAAGGAGTAGCTAGGGGTTAAACTTTTTTGTGTTTCAATTAAAAAAGAAACACCTTAAATTCTTGGTAAGGCTTTGTTAATAAAACTCAAGTCATTTTTCATTTTAGATTTTTTTGGGACTTGATATTACATCATTCTTATATCAAAACTAGTTCATATCATATTTAACATTTCAAAAGGAGCTCCATTTTTTTTTTGAGTAAATGAAACAATTGACACCACTAAGGAAGCACATTGAAAAAAAAAGAGATGAATATGCATGGTATTTCATTAAAAATGTTAGACAAGATGATGTTTGCATAAAAAAAGATTTTATTAATTTCAAATACAAATAAGTGAAAGATAAGCACTAAAGATCAAATTCATTGGTTAAGAACATCTCTTAAATGTCTTTTTTCATGTCACTATTGAAAAGGTCAAACCATCCATAGTTATTGAGCTAATTTGGACTGTAATTGGCATCAACATCACATAAAGAGACATTTGCGAAGGCCTATCCAAGAAGTATCATTCAATTTAAATCATAAAAGACTAAAAAACTTAGTAAAGGATACAAAAAAAATTAACATGTTTGGATAGGCCCTTGAGATAATCATGACATTATACGCACCAAATATTGCTCCAAGTGTAAAATGGTATGATGTTTATAATTTACCACAAAACTCATTCGATTTTATAATAGTTGTGATCAAGTCATTGCTTATGGCAATGATTTTTGTAATTTGTCATAAAACTTGCTTAATTATATCATCAATTGTGATCAAGTCAATGATTCATGACAATGATGTTTGTAATTTGCCATAAAACTTACTCGATTTTATCACTAGTCATGATCAAGTCAATAATTCATGACAAGTATTTCTAGCTGTCATTTTAAAGAAATGTGTTTCAAAGGTTTGAATGAAATGCTTGAACAGTTAGGAATTTTGCATCATTGGTTGGACTTGAAATTCTAAATTTCTCCACTTTTGAGCAAAGTTTAAAGTTTATTCCTTAGATTTCTGGAAGCTTTGCATTTGTTCACTAGTAGATCATCTAACTAAGCTAACAATATTTGATGGAAGTCTCTAAAAAGCCTTTCCACTCATGGCAATACTACTAAAGAATTGGACCTATCAAACTTTAAAAAAAAAGAAACATGAGCAATTGGTTATCTTTTGACCAAACAATCATCTCATCATAACATATCTTCAAGCAAACCTAAGGATCTTTCCCACTATACTTATCATCTTAGAATCTTAAGGAATATTAACCTTTAAAATGGCACATAAGTTTTCCATATTTATTTGCTCAGATAATTATGAACCTTATATTATTGTTGCTTGGTCTACTAAAGAATGCTCTAACTCACTTATGATATTTTCTTTTATCTTCTCCCTTCTTTGATCCTAGTTTCCTTATTCAAAATGTGAATTTAAAGGATAGCTTAAACCAATAAGTTGAAATGTGGATCATAAAGCTAAGCTTAAGCATATGCACATGATTAGCTTGACTTAGGAGATCTAGTTACATGATATGATAAGAGCGCAGATGACATGGTTGTGGTACATGGCAAAGGAAAGGAAATATGCTACACTATGATTCCAAATGTCAAAGAATATTGGTGAATCTAAAGAGGTTTATTGGAAGACAGTTGGGCTTGGGACCTATGAGCAGGGAATGCAATAACTTGGAATTTATCTCTATTTATTTTGTCACTTGTAATTCTATGGTCTTAACCATTGCATCCTTGAGTTCAACGAATTCAATCCTCAAGTCTTGATTCTCTATCTAATCTTAATCTTTTTACTTGATGACCACCATCTTGACCTTTTAACTATTAATCTCATTAATTTTTATTTTTTGCAAAACCAAATAGAAATTTCTGCTATGCAACAAATTTTTCAAATCTAAAAAATTTACTCAAGAAACACAAGATATTTCAATCACTAATGAAAGATTTATCTGTTTAATTTTTTTACAAAAAATTACAACCTACGATGTTTTTTGATTTTGACTTCAAACATTCATGTTCTATTTTAAAATCAAAGTAAAAAATTTGTGACACTATACAACCATAAACTTTATTTTTTCTCCTTCTCTCTTTTTTTTTCTTTTTTTGGCACTTTTTTTCACAAGAAAAGATTTTTTTGAAAAAGTCTCCTCTAATGCAAAATCTAAAAAAGAAAAAAAAAGATAATTAGAAATTTGGTTGGTTGCAAGTGTCATGTTCTTCCATGAAATCTTTGAAAATTTTCTTTTTTATGCTAAAGTCTTTGAATAGTTTGAGTAGATAAATTTATTAATCAATGACTTGAAACAAATTACAAAAGAAAATTCAGATTTTTTTTGTTTCTTATTTTTTTATTTTTTCTAAAATGCACCTAAATGATTAATGTCAAGAATTTACCTTGATTAAAAAATCATTTGAATAAATACTACGATATATGCAAACAATGTGCTATAAAAATCTAGATAATTAGTGTGATGCATTAAAATAATAAGTTAGCATGCTGGTTATCACAATTATTTTTTCTAAATGGCTAGAACGTATGAAAATGATATGCTATGAAAACTTGAGTAATTAGAATGATGTCTTGAAACCTTATGTTATTATGGAAATTATTATTATTTTTTGCTAAATTTCACTAAATGACCACTTCAAGAATTTATTTTGATAAAAAAATGATGTGAATGAAAATCATGATATATGTAAATGATATGTTACAAGAATCCTAATTAAAATAATGCATTTAAACAATAAGTTATTATGATGGTTATGCTAAGGATTTTCCCTAAAAGATGATGTGAATGAAAGCTAAAATGCATGCAAATGATATGTTATGGAAAGTCGAGTAATTAGAATGATGCATTGAATCCATACATTATTATGACAGTTATGCTAATTATGTGAATCAAAATCATCATGTGTTTAAATTATATGCTATGAAAATTGATATGAATGAAAACTAGACTGTATGTCAATGATATATTATAAGAAATTATGCTAAAATCTAAATTAAAATGATTAAAAATTGTGCATGTGATTGCAATGGTGGAATATGTGTGTGTGTGTGTGTGTATGTGTGTGTGTGTGTGTGTGTGTGATGACATGGAAAGAAAATTAAAGTGAAGGTGATATATGAAAATTATAATGCATAAATGGTATGAAAATAAATATGTTAAAATAACAAGATAATGATATATATGCTCCCAATATTCTATATGGTGGAATTCTTGTTTTAGAAAGAGTTATCCTATCAGGTTTGGTTCTAAATTTAAATGGTAGGTTTCTATGGCTTATTTATTAGTGTATAGTTTTCAATATGATTTTATGTCCTATGGTGGAACAAATTGCTCCTATACTGAAAATATAGGGATTGCACTCCATAGTCATGAATGGAAGGAAGAACAAATACCTTCTTTTATATCCATACTTATGAAATGAACTATAGTTTAAGCTAGAGTCTTTACAAAAATAAGTGTATGGCCCAAAAGTATGTGAGGTAAAGTGTAAATGCACTATGTGTGTGGGGAAACATATCAATTTTTAAATATATAAACAAACAAACCCAAAATAAATGTAATACAAAAAATTAAAGTAAAAAAGAAATAAAAATAAAAATTAGATAAAACATTTGGGAAATATCTACATACAATAATATACTGTCATTTGAAGGATTAATAAGATATATTAAGTCATGATATATTATATAATTATTTTCTTTTGACTTGACTCTCTAACCATCCCTTGTAAAGTCATCATACTGTCACATCATGTCTGGAGGATACATAGCACGAATAACAATTAATTTTGTAAATAAAACAAGAGTTGCCATTGAATTAGAAATTAAAGAATTCAGATAAAGCGGGTTTTTTTAACCAAAGAAAATGGTTTAGGAGTCAAATTATGTATGTAAAAGGTGTTAGACACCTCATAATACTCACTAAATAAAATGATTACCAAGAAAGTAATTACACAATAGATTATTGTAAAAAATATTTCATTAATCCCTAATCTTTACAAGATAAAAGAAAATAAAATTATTTTTTCAAATAAGAGAATGGACTTTTTTAATATATATATATATATACATATATTAAAGAAATAGAGAAAAAATAATTTCAAACAAAAATTGATAAATAAATAATTTTGAAACATAGTTTAAAATATTGAAGCCTATAAAATCAAATATTTAATTTTTTTATATTTTTCTATCTTTAAGGTTTTTTATTATATGTAAAACAAGAACAAGAAATAAATTCTTTTGAAAAAACAGATATCTATGTATTAATTAATTAATTTATTTATTATTATGTATAAAATAAGAAAAAAAAATTAAAGGCTCTAAATGAATAGATTAAGTTATCCTAGATTTTCTCGAATTCCCAAAAATAAGATTAATATGAAATTTTATCCAAGAAAATATATATATATATATATATATATATATATAGTCTTAACACATCCTACACTAACTGTCATCAGGAAATAAAATCCAATTCAAATATTGACCCATAGATATATTCCTCATTAATTTTCAAGAAACAGACCTTAAAAATAAGACATATTAGAATGCACCAGTTACAAGCATGGAATATATACCTTAATATCAATTCTCTTGTGTTTTAATTTATACTTAATGTTGTATGGAGAACTAATGTTTTGATTTACACTTAATGTTTAATTCAAAGCTAGCTAACGAATTCTCAAAGCCCTCTTGTTATCTCTCTCACACTCATTGTCAACTCTAAAGATCGGACTCCATCTCTTTTTTTTCTTTTTTCTAATTTCTCTCTGTGATCTTCTTTGTTTCTCTTTCTCTCTGTGATTTCTCAAACTCTCATCTCTTTATCATTTCTCAATCTCTTTTCTTTATGATTTTTTAGTGTGCTTTCTCCTTTAACAAGTTAACAATTATTTTCAATTTGTATATTTCAAAATAGTAACTCAAAAGATAATTAATTAGGGAATGATAAACCCACTGATTAATAATAAGTGATAAAATATAAAATAAAAATAAAAAATAGGACTAATCTTATTCACACAAAATATAATGATAAATTCCAGAAAAAAATATATTTTATATGTCCTTTATCCTTTATATCTTTTTTATATATTTTTAGATATATGAAATGGAAATAAATGACAACTAACACAACAAAATATATTACTATCAGTTTATTTTTTTAAAAATGATAAAAACTAAAATAAAAATTCTGATTTTTGTATATTATTATTATTAAATTTTCAAATTGACCCATAAAATACGATGTTCATAGTTATATATTATGATTTGATTTAATTACTTTTTTTTTTTTGGTTTTAGCAATAACACTTGTGAAATATTGCCTTATTTGACCATAGAAAATTTTTTATATGAGATTTAGATATGAATTTTATGAGAAAAATTAACGAAAACTGGATTATGAAATATTCTATGTTCTCACTAGAACTAGGTTTCTAACTTAGTTTGCACACCCATTTGACAAATGTTTTCTCTACAAATACCAAAGCTATAATTATTGGCATTTTTTATTGGCGATTTCTTAATAATGAAGTATTGAACTTCTTTATGTAAATTGCCAAATGGTATGCCCATTTTATAATTTTTTATGGTCAATTAGTATATTTTTTTGTAAGAAGATTTTACCCAAATTATGTTGGGTTTCATGCTCTAGAACATAAATACATAAGATGCAATTAGTATATTTTTTTGTAAGAAGATTTTACCCAAATTATGTTGGGTTTATCAAACAAAAATATTGTGTAATAAAATTGCATCTTATGTATTTATGTTCTAGAGCATGATCAAATGTAGAATTCTAACACCGTGTCTTGTGATTTGATGCAACTGAAAATTTGTAAAAAGTTATTTTTGAAAAGCTTAGATTGAGCTATATGGATGGATTGTTGAAGTTGTGCAAAGATGAGCACTTAAATAAGTTGGTAGGAAGCTTCGCACATGAAGGTTGTGGAGTATCATGGGACATATTCTAACTCTAAAAGTAAAGTAGGAATCTTTATGTACTATTGCTTTAAGCAATTACTATGAAAATCCCATTATATAAAATTTTGTGTGATTATGGACCCATCTATCATACTCTCCTAATTTTCCATTGAAATTTTATACTAGATTCTCATATTCCGATGCATAACATATTTATCGTACTTTTGATTTTGATACTATCCATTTGCTAAGATAATTTGTTTATGAAATTATGTTGTTATTTAAGAAAATATTATTATTTATATTATGGTTATATAATTAAGAGCTCACCAATAGTGAGGTAGTTACACTTTATGGCAATTATATAAATATTTTTCTGAGGGAGCAATATATTGATAGTATACTCACCTTATTGATGTAATACTATTAATATAATTTTACCATACAATGAATAGTTATTAGATATTGTGATTCTATAATTTTCAATACTCTATAAGTATTAAATTTTAGAAGTACAATGTTCGATCTTGTATTATATTCTATAATCTTAAATGTCATTTTGGTATTATGTTTTAGAATATAAAACTATTTTTTTATCAGCTAGCTGATTCACTTTAATTTGAGACCCTTAGGTAGGATCACAGTGAATAAAAGGTATATAAAAATTGTATATTTTCTAATTATTGTGAGGAAATATATAGTATGATTACATTTATTTGCATCATGAATATTCATACTGAACATTTTGCTGAAATTCCTCTAGCTTTTTAATGTCTATGCAAGCAATTTTTGCCATTATTTTTATGGGACACCTGTATGAGTCTCTCAAATTATTTTTTGTCATCATATATTGATTATGATAAACATTTTTTATGATTATATATTCACCTATCTTGAAATCAATTGTAATCAATTTTTTGTATATGATAACTCTTGTTTAAAAGTGTAAGAGGTTGATATGTGATATTTACATGTCAATCATGTTAATTTATAATTGCAATATTTAGTTTTAAAAAATGATATTTTGTCAAGTGTACAATATTAGTAACTTTTTAAAGTTATGTTATTTTTTTACAATTAATGTTTATATTTAAAATTTATTAAATTAGTGTTTATTGGTTATTTTATTAAACTTAACAAATGATTTGATAGATATTGAATGACAATCCAGTATATGTGGCTTTTGGTTTATTGTACATCCACCTATTGTGGAGCCAATCATGATAAACAAAAGTAAAAATTTGTTTTATATATTGAGGAAATACTTTAATTATATGTGTGTTTTATGAATTATATAAATAATGGACATGCCCTATTGATATCACATTATTTGATATAATTATGATATCATCGAAATAGGGAAAATGAAAATCCTCTTAAAATAAAATGATACCCTTTCTATGGAATGTAACCCTCTTTTGTGTGAAGCAAATTTTGAAATCGAGTTTTCTTGTGTCAAGATTGGATTATATGTCTATTTATTTGCCGTTAATCAAATATTGCAAATCATATTATGATCAATTTTTACTTATCTCAAGGAACCTAATAGGATTTTAAATGGGTCATTTTCAAAAATCATGTTCCATATATATATATATATATTGATAAGGGATGGAGACTCAATAATTATTATGTATTCATGGTGATTGTAAAATAATAAGATTTGATTGGTCCCATGTATTTCCAATGTTAATGACATAATTGTATACTCATGCATTATATATATGTTTGTGCTCATATATATTTTGTTTATACTTGATTTGTAATTAAGTGAGGGATGAGTTACTCATTAAAAGGAAAAGACCTAATTATGTTCAATTTGTCAATTAATGATCCTTTGTGAATGTGTTTGTGACAATATAAGTTACTATTTGTCATTAATGTTGAAGCGACATTCATAGTCACCACAATAAGATTTGTACTCACAAGTCCTAATTGTATTTAACCCATCAATCAATGATTTTCTATGGATATGTTTTTGTGACCACATAATGTATTATTTTGTTGCTTATGTTGAATAGACATTTACAATGACCTTAGTAGGACATTGTACTCTTCATTGTAGTTGATTCACCTTATATGATGAAATGGCTATATTGAAGCTATCAATTATCAAACTTTTATGGATACGTGGTTGTGATAGTAACAGATGTTATTTTGTAATTAATGTCGAATGGACATTCATAGTTACCTCAATATATCGATCATTTATAGATACGTGGTTGTGATAGTAAGAAGTGCTATTTTGTGATTAATGTTAAATAGATAATCATAGTTACCTCATCACAAATAGTAAAGTTTGATGCTTTTTCTGGGACAACAATTTAAATTAGGTCTCAGTACTTGAGAGCCTATTGCCACATGCTTATGTTATGGCAACTTTGTTATTGTCTATTTCTCTTACATGTACTAATGTTATTGGAGAAAAAATTCAATAAGTTTAATACTTATCTTAAATGGCTATGGAACTCTACTAATAAAAGACTTTTACCATTTAAAGTAATATTGACTCAAATGGGGTTGTTTTGTCTCATAATATATTATGTTACTGGGAGCGTGTATGTGGTAATTATATTATATTGATAACCATGAACTATATACACACCTATGAGTAGGCTTTTACCATTTAGAGCAATATTGGCTCAAATGGGGTTGGTTTTGCCTTGCAATGTCTTAGATTAGTGAGAGTATCTATAAATGAAAAATGTCATAATAATATTTCATTGCCATGTGTTGCTGTTGGGCACAATTATAATGAAAGTTATAGCATATTGCTTAGTTATAACGTAGAAACATTATGACCTAGTCTTAATTTTTTGTTATGTTGAGATATGCTACTGAGTCACAGCAATGCATCCTGAGCAGATACTAGGACCTTTTTGGTGAGATTTACATCTAATCACATTTGTTAATCTATTTTTCTTAGTTCTCCAAATCCACTTTGCATTTGATCATGGAGGTATAGGTCTTAACATGTGTGACATCAATATTCCTATAAGATATAATGATCTATATGTTAAATGCTTATGATCTTATTGTTAACCAATGGTCGTAATTTGACATTTATTATTATGGATGCAATCTATGATATTGTTTTTCATGACCTATGTTATCCAAATGAGAGATTGTTGGAATAATATTGTGGACTAGCATATTCAGTCAATGAATTGCAAGTTGGATTACTATATATCAAATAATATTATTTGTTTATCAATTCAAATATGTGATTACATAGTTATTAGGATTTAGTGTGGCACTAAGACGAACCGTGGATCTATTGTTATATGAGTCTTACTTGTTACGCTACTAATCATGAGAAGGCTAGCACAATCCATTCCCACAAGGAAAAGTCCTTACTCTTACCTTATATATTACTATTGTTGCTCTATTGAGATGACATCCTCTAATCTAGATGGCATCTAGGGTGGAGAGAAATTCACCTCTTATTTCTTCTTTCTTCTCTCTCATAGGAATCATAGATAAAGACTATTGGTAACTGCTATGAATATCTGACTATCACTAAGTGCGTGTTCAATTGTAGATATATTATTTTACACATATACATGTTGCATGATTTGATTAGATCTATTTATTTAATAACTCCAATTATTTTCAACATTGAAATAAATGGCTTCAACATTTGTTCACTATTCTTCACAATTTAATTTGCAAAGTCACAATAATAAAAGGTTTCAACATTTATTAATTCATAAAACAAAATCACAGTAACAAATGAATGATTTCGTTTAATCTGCACTCAAATTCTGAAGGACAAACTAGATTGATATCAATGAAAAAAGATTGAGAAAAGGTGTATAATTATGGATAGAGCCACGAAAATCAATGCATTACTAAAAAAACTTCAACTCTATCAGCATTATTTTCTCTAAAAAATGTCAAGAAAACAAGAGATGTTGATTCAATTGATTTCATACAGGATATGAGGAAGTAGAGAGAAATAGGAACATTGTCAAAACCATAAACCATAAAAAAAAAAGAAACAAATATTGAATTTAGATAAACTACTGCACAAAATAATTACAAGTTCATGGTTAGATTGAGATGAAAATCGATTCCTCAATCCAAATAGTTACAAGTTCATGACCATTATAAAATACAAAATAAATAAAAAAACCAATACAAAATCATAGAATGATTCAAAATTTTTTTTTAAAAAAAAAAACAAGATAAATCACAAATTTGTTCAACCTCTAATTGAAGTAGAGGAAGAGAAATAAAGAGTAAAATGTAATACCGTAAAAAAAGGGAAAATAGAAAATATTCTTCAGAGGGACCAAAGTGTAGTTTTTTTTTTTTTTGTTAGGGCCATAATTTAATTTTTCCTTTTTCCAGAAGGATCATTTTTAAAGACATTCTTGGGTTAATAGGGCAAAACTATAATTTGCCCCATTTCATTTTATGTTATATTTTCCCAACTGGCCTTCTTTCTCCTCGCCCCTACAGTCCCAAAAGCCTTCCCTTGCTGCTGCTGCTGCTATGTTCTCCAGCATTTGATCTCCTTCAACTTTAGCTCGCTATTGTCCAGCCACCTCTGGCCTTCATCAGCCTTCCTTTCCTTCTTCTCTAGCACCTCATCTCCTTTAGCCAACTCAATAGCTCCTTCTCCCTCCCTTCCAGCATCATTCCAACCGAAGTCAAGCTGGGTTTGCCGGTGACAATCTAGTCGATTCCAAGCTTCCCACCTACACTTTGGATGGTGATGAGTATTCGTAAAACAAAAGATTTATTTCATAGTAAGTTTACAGCAAGTTTTCAAGAAATCTAACTTGAAACCCTTACCTTTAAAACTGAAGAAAATTGGAATTTTTCTTGTTGATTTACTTTAGTTAAATTCCTATTGAAAGACCAAGCACACCAATATCAATTTTTTGGAGTTTCAGCTGAAAATTCAAGTAGATGGTTTTACTACTTGATTTTGAAATTTCAACTTAAATATTGAAGTTCAATGCTAGTGTAAAATAGGTGTCTTAGTTAAGAAGACTTTAAAATTTAATATAAGTATTGATTTTGATGTTGATTATACCCAAATAAGTTGAAAGACTCAATTGTCCACATTAGCTAATCTAGCTTTTTTAGAAATCTCTAAGGTGAGTGAATAATCTTACTCCTTTGATAATTCCCATTGGCTATATGAAATAATTTTATGACATGGATTATTATGATTTTTGTAATAATGAGATTTTTCTTTATATTAACTTGTTTCAAAAGTTTAACAGTATGTTATATATACATACGAAAATGATTTACCATAATGAAGTTATGCACTTTATCTTTATTTATATTATTGGAACTAGTTATTTCATTTTACTATATGAAGTATGAATATAATGTCTCTTATTTGTGGAGAGACTTAGTAGCATAATGTTTTTAATGATTTATTGATTTGAGGTTGTGGATCCACTAGAAATTCATTGGTAACCTCAAGTGCACTTGTGACTAGATTATGTGATGGTGTAATAAGAAGGGCTGTCAGATATATGAATATTTGACAAGTGTGTTGGGATGGATTATGGCAATGGCGATGTTTATGATGTTATGGTTACCTCTAGAAATTGTCCTATGGGATTCTAGTTGAGTGTTCTGCTACTTAAGTATTGATATGTTTTAGAAAGCTTTATCGAATTTCTCTCATGTTTATGTCATGATAGATATTTTTATAGTAACATACTTTGTTGCTCATTTTTATGTTGTTGAATATCACATTTTTAATTGTTTGACTTTCTTGATGGATGAAAGTTTTCAAAACTAGTTTAAAATTATGGCTTTCAAACAGGTAAGTTTATCTTTACGATAATATGCATACTTTATCTTTTGAATTTCGAATATGATTTATAAATAAATTTTTAGTTTTCCATAGGATTCTCTACTCACTTAGTTTCAATGAAACTCACCCTATTTTCTATGTATATATATATATATATATATTTCAGAGCCCCAGGAAACCTCTACTATCCCTCCATCTCACACTGGTATATAATCTGCTCACTGATCAAGCAGACCTCTTTCTGCGGAGTTTATAGGTATATTAATGGTGAAGACCTTGGTAGTTGGTAGAGTTATAATGTGCATGTATTTTGATTTATGAGTGCCTAGTAGGATATAGGTTTGTATAATCTAGACCATTATGATTTTGTATTGTTGTCTAGGATGTGATGGGCATGTAGCCCTTTTCTGTTGTATAGGCCTTAAGCCTCAAGTGTCCAAAAAATAGAAGAAATTCTACCAATTTTTTGTTAGTATTTGATATGTAAATATTTGGTTATGCATTGATGTATTTATGAGTCTTTTGTATGTTAATTTGCATTATTAGGCTTGTAGAAGGGTTCCTAACAGTGAATTTCTATGCTAATTACATTTCGTAGATCGATGCGTGATATAAAATTTCCTATCCCCAATGGAAAGTCTCAAAAGACAAAACAAGAGAGTATAGGGGAACTAACCGATTTAAGCAATGAAAGCAAGGTGAAGGGGAGGCAGAGGCATAATGGTTGATTGTGTTCAGAGGGAAGAGAGATGCATAAGTGAGAAAAAAAATTGATTTTGCTTGAAATGAAATTTTGAAATCCAATTTAGGGAATTATCTTACACCTAGTGGTGGTTACACCAGTAACTATCACTAAATTTGAAAATAAAAGATAATATTATAGTGCTTATTAAAACTATCACTAGGCTCACATTCAGCAAAAGTTAACTGAAATCGGCTCCAAATAACTATTGCTACTTAGCTATTTTTTTTTAATGAGTAAATAATAAATTATTGCTACATAAACATTTTGCAACAAAATTAACCAAAATTAGGTTTTCTTTGATCTTTTACAAAAGTTCAAGTCTATAATAGGTGCCTTTGTCAGGCAATAAATTTTTGAGCAAAATATTTTGGCCTCCTTTATGTATAGACTTAGTTACATGCCACTCCGCCTTAGTTTGAAAATATACACTGGCCTCCCCTGGATTTATAGTCTCACTACACATAAACCCAATTTAAGCAAGTTCCATTAGAAGAGTCGTTATATCTTCGTTTGGCCATTTTTTTACCCCAAAATACCCCTACTTAAACCGAGACATAACTACTCCATTTGTTATAAAACACCCATTAGTTTATGAAGAAGGAATAGCAGGTAAGGTTCTCCCATTTTTTTTATTTACTATCCAACATTCTTGTCTTCTCTGTATTATGTGTCAAACTAGGATGGCAGTTAGATTTCTGAGTTCTTCGATTCTAATTCAATGAAATAAAGATAACCAAAGTAGTAAATTTTATATTCTTTATTTCCACTTTGTTTTATTGAAAAGTTCTATTTTGTATTTGAAACACTAACAATTCTGAGTTTCACTTCATGATTTAGATTAGAAGCAGTGTATTTCAACTTCTGTTTCTGGGCTAATCATTGTAGCAAAAGTTGCTTCAATCATTCTTTTTTGCTGGTTCCATTTATTTTTTTGTAATTTGCTATATGAAACCTTTTTTGTTTCTTTTCTCAATTTTTTATTGATATGTAGGGTTATTATTAGGTTGGAAGATCGGTCAAAGATGGTATTTCAAAATCTGGGTTTTGAGTTTTTTGATTATTTGTAATTTACTGAAGAGCTAAATTACATAAAGTTAGAAGCTTTCCATCGGTCCCTTTATATCAATTTTTATATTTTTTTTTCAACTGTTTTTCTTTAAACTGTGTCCCTCTTGCATGGTCACTCCCCCACAAAAACGAAAGTAAGCAATACAAAACAAAAGCAAGATTCGCATCAAAATCTTACCTTCAATGACAATATCTTCAATTTGAACGGTCAAAGATTAGGACATAAAACTCACATCTTCAAAGGAAAGCAGATACTCGATCAACAAGGTTAAGGCAAATGAAAGGATCTCAAGAAAAAATATTTGAATGGGTAAATGAGTAATTTAATAATG
>JANHAO010017072.1:0-14121 GCA_026873985.1 Saraca asoca
AATACATACGCAACGCAATAAGGTAAATCCTGAACCAACTGGTTTATATTATGCACATGGATCCGTGGATGGGTTTCAAAATTTTAAAATTTCCATTGTGCTTGCTACACGAAACCCAACACTGATTACCTTCTTCCTTCACCCTTAACTCACTTTACCATATAATCCACTCTAATGTTGGAAAATCCACCAACTACAATGAAATCCAATTTAACATGAACCTACTCTGAATCAATCCATTCATAATCTGATAAAACCTAATGGCTAACTAAATAGAAGAACCATTAACATCCTCAGATGCAAAACCTTCAAGTTCAAAACCCTTATATGCAAATTCCTTATATCGTTAACCTAATTTTGCCAAATCCAAATGATCTGAACTACAATCAATAAATCTCATTAATCACACTCACAAGCCATATGACCTTTTAAACCTGACCATTCATCTTACTCAAAGCCAAACACAATGTTCCCAATAGCCTTTTTCTTATCATGAAGATAGCCACCCATTTACACCGACTATAATGGCCACTCCCCTACCTAACCACTTCGAACCACTATCCCACATCAAGTCCTATGATGGAGCAAGGACCCACAGGAGCATTTAAAAGCTTTTTGGGCATCTATGTTGTTATCTGATGCCCTAGATACTATTATGTACTGTGCCTTCTCAGTAATATTGAAGAAAGCCATATTGAGATGGTTCATAGTGTTGCCCCATTAGTTGATTAGAAGCTTTTGATAGTTGGTTGAGGCATTTTCCACTGACTTTGCAACTATTGAGCACCTAAGAAGACATCGACTACATTGGTCAACTTCCAACAAGGATGGTTAGAGACATTGGAAGAGTATCTTGGCCTTTTCAATACTTTAGCCTTAGAAATCAAAGGCCTCAATGATGACATAATGGTACATTAGATTAGCTCATGACTACAATCATGGCATTTTTCTTTGCCCCTAATGAAGTGCTTAGTGAGTCCTTATCTAAGTTGCTAGCTAGGTCAAAGAAGTATATAAATGTTGAAGAGGTGGAACTCACTTGAAGATAGGTTGAACGGAATCAATCAAAGAGCATATAGTTAAGAGATAAGGGTCATGAGTGTGCATAGATGCCACCATGGGTATGGTACAACAATTATGAGCTATTGAGTGCCCTGATTAGTCACATTGTCCAGGATGTTTGAATGGTAGAGTTAATGAAGTTTCTACCTTAGAAATGGAGGAAAATTCCCTCTAGCATATAAGTTTAAGTTTTGCAAGTTCGATCATGATCATGGTCATCAGACTAATGATTGTGTCATGGTGAAGGATGAGATCGAGGCACTAATATGGAGAGAACATCTCTTCAAGTACAAGAAATTTCAAGAGGCAAGACAATTGAGAAAGAGAATGAAAAACGGAATGCAATTGTTCACCAAACACTGGTTGAGTGAATAGGAAGAGAAATGTTGGTATTATGTTGAGTGGACAGACCTCGAAAAGCTTAAATAGAAGGAAAATTAGTAGTATCTTCTGAAAGCCCTTACAGGATAAAAGAAAGCCTAATGAACAATGCCTATTAATTAGAGATGTTAAAGGAAAACCCCATTCCATGTACTTGTAATGCATCACATCTCAAAGCCTACCAATACAACTCTAAAGTTAGTCGATCAACAAGATATGTAAATAAATTGAGTTAAAATTTAAAATAAAAAAAATGAGGTTATTCTTCGCCATTTGACCTATTTTATGTTATTATTAAAAGCTTGGGTAGTCCTTTGGCATTACAAGCTCGAGTAGCTCTTCAGCATATAAAGCCCAAACAGTCCCTTAGTACTCAAAGCTTGAGTAAATCCTTGGCACCTTAAGCTTGACTAGCCCCTCAGCACTTCAGGGTTGAGCAATTCATCAATATTTAAGTAAAATGTACTTAACGGAAACATAGTTAACATGAATGAAAACAAAGCTAACTCAAAATTGAATGACCCATTAGAGGTAAAAAATAGTTGAGTTATCTAATTGTTTCAAAGCTTTAGTAGTCCCTCAATATTCAAAGCCCAAGTAGATCCTTGACACCCAAAGTTTAGGCAACCCCTCAACATTATAAAAATAGAGCAGTTCCTTGATGCTTAAACAAAAATTCATACAAGTAAAAAAACAAGATTAAAATAAAAATAAAGGACCTATTGGAGATCGAAGCAATGCCGATTGACCTATTGGAAGTCAAGGAAATAAAGTAGCATAAGAAGTCATTTCACTCATTAAAGGTCTTAGAAAATGTCAACAAAAGCAACTGAAATAAATGGCCCATTAAAGGCCAAGGCATGGAGTAAAAAAAAAAACAAATAAAAGCACAAGTAGAAAAGTCAAATGACCATATAAAGAAGGAGAATTCATTAAAATAAGCAAAAGAAGATTGTAAATTAATCAAAATATCCTACAATGTAAAACACTAAAAGTATAAAAGCAATAAAAACAAAATACAAGTGTTCAGGCCTGGCTGAGCTTCTTTAAAATGTTTTCAAAAGAAATATCTTTATCAGTCTTGGATAGATTGATTGATAAATCAGAGTCGAAGTGTGTCACATACTTGATTGCCTGATCAAAGCCTAAATAGTACATAGGATAGTGTAGAACTTTGGGCACTTTCTCTCATAGCTCCTTCTAGTTAGATGCAAAAGCCTTATTGTCTTCCTCATGGCCTTTTCACTCAATCTCAAGCTCTTGGTCCCTTTGAAGAAGCATATTAGATGATTTCTCCTTCTTAACTCTTGTTGCATCTCTTTCCTTTTCTAACTCAAAGGTACGATAAGTCAAATCTTGAATACTCTTATCTCATTTGGCCAACTTCATTAATTTGGCGTCTAACTCCTTCTTTAAGCCCTACAAAGCACTCAAATCACTTTTGGAGCACTCCTTGTCCACCTATGCCAAGACTGGAATAACAAAAAGAATGGAAGACACTGAGCAGGCAATTTGTGTAGTAGAAGACTTAATGAGATGAAATGGACCATGATCTTAGAGGAAGGCTATATTCCACTCTTGTTTAGTTAGAGTTAGAAGCTAACCCTGAAGGAATAAGGAATAGTTCGTGTTCTTATACCATTGACTATCAATAATATTAAAATCAAAGTTAACACCCTCTGGTGCATCGACTGGCTGAATCTTTGATCAAGACCAAAGTTTCATATTTTTGAAGAAGGGGGGGAACATCTTTTCGAATGACCTAGTGAGCTTTTGGAATGTTTAGGTGATGATCGACCACTCATAACCTCTGAGTTTGGTTTCAATGAAGCCATTATTTGAGCAGTGGGGGGGGGGTTACAATTGGCTTTTGTTGTACCAAGGCGCGAGCACAAATTTCCTTTAAGCACTTGGGGTCCATTTTCGAGTGATGAATTTCAACAACCTCACTATTGAGCCAAGAATCTCAAAAAAGAAGAAAACAAAAAGTTAGCACACAAAAAGCAATAACAAAGTCCAAGGTAAAGAACAAAGTATGTATAAAGAATAGATTGAGCATTAAACAATCCCAGAGACAAAAGTTGAATAATAAGATCTTGATCATCATCAAAAAATTCCTTAAATGGATGATTCTATGGTTGCTTAGTAGGAACATTCCATTTTACAAGATAGAGATAGCTATGCTTGTGAAGGAAGAAGGGATGAAGCCAATTAACTATGCAAATCTTGAAGAAAGAATTCTGCTAGGTTCGAACACTGGTAAGCATGTTCTCAAGGATGACATGATTTAATTGTTAGGTAAAATGAACCTAACCTCTAGGCTTCTACTTAGAATAAGTGAAAAAGAGGAGAAAAAGGCTCACACTAAGGTTGCAACATAGCTAAATGCATAACACCTTTAAGCAAAAAGGGAAAACCCAAGTGTTCCAAGTGAGCTAGGATGGACAGACATTAAGGGCATGAAGGACATCCTTCTGAAACATAGTGAATGGTAGAGAAATGTGAAGTCAAGTGACTATGTCCCCATAAAACATTATGGAAGAAGTTGTATCATAACTGCATGCATGTTTATTCATTTCCACAAGCTCAAACAAAATCCCCTCGATAGATTCCCCAATAATGTGAATTTCCTCCAAGTTTTTTATGACTTTGGGGTCTTGCCACTCGGAAGAAGAATGGACCATTTTTACGTCTAGATGAATCCATTTCAAGTTGTCCAATGCTTTATCAACTAGAAGGGCTCACTCAACTCCATTGCTATCTTAAAAATCGCTAGCCATGATCAATCAAAGTGGTTGAGCAAAGTGAAAGGAGATGTTCTCAAAAGAATACTCTCTAAAATATGAGGATGATGATGAGTTAGAGTCAGACGATAAGTTAATGGGTTGCTCAACCTTCTGGACATGAAACAAAAATACAAAAATTTAAAACTCCACCTTCAAAAAGCAAGCAAAAGCAAAAGAGATTAGGCCTAGCAATGAGAGGGAAAGAAAACAATAGGCTTAAACTAGTTAAAATATGTAACTTAATTTAAGAAAATTATTTGTTATGTGTAACTTGTTTAAAAACTTTAATTAGGATACTACGAGAATATATGGAAAAATGAAAATAAAATGTTAGAAAATGTTTAAAGGCTTGAAATAGGTGCTTTTATGAAGTTAGGGATTAAAATGAATAATTGATAAAAGTTTTTAGGCTAATTGAGAATTCTAGAAAATTTTGGGCAAAACTATAATTCTAGAAAATTTGTGAGAAAAACAATAAGAATGATGTTTTGGAATTCTTTCATAATTAATGAAAATATTGGGGTGCTAAAATGTAATTACAAAAAACTTGGGGGCCAAAGTGAAATTTCGTGAAAGTAATGAGAACAATGCATAAAGGTCCTAATAATTATGTGTAATTATTATATGAATATTGTTAGAATTATACTTTACAAGCCAATTACATATGATGTAATAGGAAATATTTTATAACAATTTTATTCAAATTCAAATAATTATTGATGATAAAGGTATTTTATTTATCATATATATTTTAAATATTGTTTGATAAAGTCCATAGATCAAGAGAGCTAATGGATAAAGTCATGCATAGATATGAAAATCATGACATGGGATTCCTTACAAACTGTAATCTTAAATACTCATGGTCATAGAATCATTGAGAATGGACACTAATTATTTGGATAGACTAGCACATATGATGAATGCTCAATTGGGGGATGTCTCATTGCATAAACATTGGTGTAGAGACACTAGTACATATTTGTGTGTACTCATTAATAGAATGAGTTAACTAAGTTGACCCGTTCAAGAAATTCTAAATGGAATATGAATAAGTCAAATTGAAATTCTCACATTGCAATAGTGCTCATTAGTCCTTAAACCTGATATATCATAATAATCTTATATATAGTTGATCATACTTTAATGCTGTTCTAGTTCCTAGGAATTATAGAAGGAACAAATGTTAGGTATAGCTTTGCCATGTATGAGGTTTATGAATGTTAACAAGGGATCCACCACTTCTCAAAATGAGGAGAGAATGTCCTATGTTTCCTCAGTATCTTGACTTAGGAAATCCTTGGCCAAGGTAGGTTGAAATTAGAAAAGAGTTTTTTGAGTTTAACAAATGAGTCATGCATAAAGGAATGGGTGCATAGTTATCAAATGCATAGGATTTTCCACTTATACCATATCCTAAGTTTGATCAGGACATTGAACGAAAGGAAAGACTATACTGCATGGTAATTGTAAATGAAAAAGACTAACTAGGTTTTCATGACATGTTGCTAGATGTTAATCATGATTTATGGGGTTTAGAATTGATGATATTAATTCTGAATATTAAATTAAATTTGTTTAATTTAATCATGAATAATCATGTCCCATTACTATCTTAGCAGTGAATTGAAGGAGTCACACATATAAGGTTGGACGTATCCATATTTATTTGTTTAGAGAGAATAATTCATTTATGAGATAATTAATCATTCAACTTTGAAATAGTTGGTGACAAAATAAATAAATAAATATGAATAAAGAGTTTATTTATTTTTCATGGAGCATTGCTTTTGGAAGTTGCTTGTTCATTAAGTAGTAGTAGACTAGGATTCCTAAAAATAAATACAAATAAAAAGTTTATTTATTTTATTTATATTATTGGCCAATGTTTTAGGAATTTTCTTATTCACTAAGTAATGGTTAATTAAGATTGCTAGAAACCTTAGTAGTCTACTTCTATAAGGAGGAAACTTGGTAGGCAAGTTATGAAATAACTATAAAAGGATATCTACAGGAATTGTAGAAAACCTTAATTCACAATAGCAACTGTAGGAGTTATAGCTACCAGTCACTAGATTCGTGTGTGCTTATGTGTTGGTATAATCACGAAAAATTGCCCTCTCTTTTTCCCCTTTCTATCTATAATCACCGCTCACTAACGCTAACATAAAGGTGTGATAGAGTGGAGGTCGATTGTATGAACTTGCCTCAAAGGAGACACGCTTGAGTCTCCATTCTTAAAGTTTTATAATGCATTTCAATTGGGAGAGATATATATTTTTGTTCTTGTTGACAGTGGATTTTGGTATTGAGCCAAACTCCAGCCAACAAGGGGATTCTTTTGGAATCTCTAATCGTTAACTGGTTCAAACACAGAAAATCAGCAAAACATACAAAAAAGGAGGGAAGAGTAGCAAGGAAACACAAAGTTTTAACGTGGTTCGGCCAAATCTGGTCGGTACCAGATCCTACGTCCACAGTAATGTATTATTTTGAATATATTTTTTACAGAGTTTCAGCATACAAGTTTCTCTTCCTCTTGCAGAGGGCTCCTTCCTTATATTTGTAGAGGAGAGAAGGTTACAAATGTAATTATACATGTAGTAAATCTGTTACATCAGTATTTAATATATAAGACAGAATAAATAGACTAAATCTTCTTTTTTGGCTACTGCATATTATCTCCTACAGGTAGGCCCCGTGTGTCCATTGGGCAGGGTGTGACTTAATATCCTAAGGTCTTCTACCCAGTGATCTCTCAGGTCACTGGCCGCACCTCACCAATCAAATCCTTCGGTCTGGGAAGCGAGCCTTTCTAGGAAGATGAGGCCGAGCTCACTCTTTCACAGACGAGCTCAAACTAAGGGGGCCACTCTGCGACACAAGCTAGAGACATAGCGCTCTGAGTGTTCTTCGAGCTGGATATTCGCTATTCTTGGGTCGTCTACTAACCCTTCAAACACGATCCAGATTCCTCATATAACAGTTCTGGATGTTTTTCTTTTAATTCGAATGATGCACAACAAATCCTTGGTTCAGAAATCCTATTCTTTAAAAATAAAATTTTATTTTTACTTCATTGTGTAATCTAATTTCCTTTAGCAAAGATTTCCCATCAGTGGTATTATTGTCCAATTGTGCCACAATTTAAATTACATTCGTATAAGATGTGGGTTTTGTTTACAAACATTTTGCTAATACCAAAATTACGCATACAATGAATTTAGATTTTTGGTTTATTTTCAATAAAATGGATCTTTTTTCATTATCAATGAAATCAATTAGTTTTTTTAATGAGATTGAAAAATAGTTTTTTCAATGAAATTATTTTTTTATTATAAATGAGACTAATTAGTTTTTCAATGAGATTAAAAACTGATATATTTTACATACAATGTGCATCATCTTTCAAAACTATTCAATTGTGAATTTTTTTTAAAAAAATTATATATGATATACATCTTAAAACTATAGAATTATTATAATCAGATTATTATTATTATTTTATATATTTGGTCGCGACGTAATGAATTTTGTCAATTAAAATTTAAAATTATGAGCCAAATATGGTAATATGATTATAATGATCTTGATAGATTATGTAATTAATTATAATTGATTATTGTAATCTAATTATGATTGAATATTATTGATGATGAGTATTTATAATTGATTTTGATAATTTGATAAGAACTTATTATGATTTGATAATATTTTTTTGTTATAAATAAACAATTAATTCTTAATTAGATTAGGTTGTGATTTCATATATTTGATATATGATTAATATTTTGTTTTGCATTATTTTGATTTGTTTTCAAAATATAAAATCAAATCTGAATTGATTTTATGAGATAAAATCAAATAAAAATTCATGAGATAAATTCATATCAGTTTGAGATAAATTTAATATTATAAATTAATTTGAATTTATTCTTGAGATGAATAATAATTACATTTTTAATTTTATTGAATGAATTATGTATTATACACAATGACTAATAGTTACAATTTTCTTGACATTTTTTCCTATTTTCCTAAAGGAAACTCATACTTAACCCCCCAACATTATAATATTTTTATAAAAGTCCTTAACAAATTTTATTTTAGCCCTTCCAACACTTTTTTTTTCTAGCTTCGCCATTGGTTATACATGTAATGTATATAATTTATGTGATCAGCCTAATGCAACTGAAGCGTTATACATATGAGATACATATATGATTAAATAATTTACCAATCAATGATTAGATCGTGCTCCAAAAATTTAATATTTTAGTTGTGGTAAAATTTATTTAATGAAGAGGGCAAGAACACATATTTTATGTTGCAAGACAAGCTAACCTAATGAGATTAGGATTCATGTTTTTTATATTTATTTGATAAGTGTATTTAATTTTTTTTATATTTATTTGATAAATATATTTGATTCATTTTTTATATTTTTGTGATGAATATACATATATATGGTTTTATATTTATTTGATAAAGATATTTTATATTATGTGATGAGATTGCATGATGGATGATTATGGCCTATTCCATAGGTTATAATTTTTAAATGAGACCGAGATGTCTTGCCTTGTTTTATTATTCTGCAATTGCATTTCTTTTTCCCCTTTTTAAGTATCTTGCTTGACTATAAGTCAAGGTTTTCTTTACATGAAAAGTAGATAGAATAGGATGATTATGGGCTATTCCATGGGTTATATTATTTGTTGACATTAACCTTTTGATTAATTATGTTTCTTGGATATTAGATACCAGATATGAGTCTTGCATTTGCAATGTGTTGCAGGTGATGGCAAGAAGTAGGCAACTAAGTAAAGGTGAAGTATTGTTATAGCTTAGGAATGGAGCAAGAGTTGTTGCATTAGCTGTGGAAATAGTTAATTTCTACTTTCAAGATTTTCTTTAGCTTTTAAAGATTGTTGTTATGTTTCGGATTTTGTTAAAAATATTATTTCTATTCCCATATTGAATTAAGGAAGTTTATTTTATTTCTTTAAAAAATGAAAATTGCTCCATTGTAAAAGATGTTCTTTTATATAGTACCATAACATTATCAAACAATCTTTATACTCTTGAAACCAATGAATCCATAGTATGCCTTCAACAAAGAAATAGAAGAAAACAAGATGATCAAAATCATGCATACAATTGGCATCAAAGATATGATCATATTTTGAAGGATAGGATAAACAAGTTGGTTACTGATGGATTATTTATTCTATCTGATTTGAAGATGATCAAGTTGCCATTTGTTAGAGAAATGGATTGAGCCTAAGATGTGTGGATTAGATCTACGCAACATGTATGTGGACCACTTGGTCACACCTAACTTAGGAGTGCAACTGACATAAGGAGGCATCTGTGGTGTCTTCCTAAGAGCCTTACACTACACTTGATCTTGACTAAGTAAAATAACACAATTAGCTTTTATTTCACAAGAAAGCTTGAAAGTAGAAAATACACAAAATTTTCAAGAGACTCATTTTTATAAACTTTTCAAAGATGTTTACAAAAATTTTGACATAATCTTCTTTGTTTTTCTGATGTTTACCAGGGTCACATGCTCAATACAACTTGTATTTCAACACAGAAATCCTAACATAAATCTTAGGTTTGCAAAACACTATAATATGCACAAAAAAAAAAACATGATGACTCAATGCATGCACACATGAAATCATCCATTGCCAAAATGTTTCTCCTAGAACTATGTCTTCAATCTCTAGCAAGGTGGTCTTCAAGGTTACTAGCCAATCTATAATCTTAAACATTTTTTAAAAAGGAAAACATGGTGAGCTTCACCTAGTAAGTAAATCACTTATGCAACTTATCCACTATAACTAGCATACAATTACATATAATGTTTAATATACAATGTTTACCAACATACACCATTAGTAAAAACTCAACCATATTCAAAATGAGATCAATATATCACTCCAATGTACATATACGTAACAATTCCTTAACATGTAACACTTTTTTCAGACTTATAGGCTTTCTTTACTGGAAGTCTTCATCCCAATTTATTTGACACTTGACTCAGGAGAGCTTTATTAGCTAAATGCAAAGCAATATGCTTCATACCATGTGGTTTGCATTTAACTCATAAACATTTTCAATGACTAATTTTAAAACAACATAAATCACACCAATTCATTTACAATCAACTCACAATGATTAGTTATAAAACAACATGAAACAAATCAATCCAAATTGGACTTGGACCCATAAGTCACTTTCATTTGGTAACTTCCTTTATTTGTAACTTCAATTTCGACCTCTTATCCCCTTATCTCACTAAACAATTTGACTCCATGTATCTCTCCAACAATTCAATGGCCATTGTTTTTCATCTTCAATTTTCAATTGCATTAGAGAGGTGTCACATCCCCAATTCTTAGGAAATGTGAGTGGCATGGGTCACATAGGGTGACGGATCCATGACTCATAACTCATAATGCAATAAAATCCTTTATTAAATGTTTAAATAAAGCAATAGTAACTTATGCACTTTAAATTAATTTGTATGAAAG
Source organism: Saraca asoca (assembly GCA_026873985.1). Classification (NCBI taxonomy): domain Eukaryota; kingdom Viridiplantae; phylum Streptophyta; class Magnoliopsida; order Fabales; family Fabaceae; genus Saraca; species Saraca asoca. Next base: position 10,778 of record JANHAO010017072.1, read on the forward strand.
TGTATGCAATAGAAACATAAATCATCAAATGATGAAAGAGTTTCTTAAAAGATGTTCAAGACTCATAAAAACTATTGGGTTGGCCTGGTTGACTACTAGCTCCCTACTCTAAGTAACCCAAATACTCAACATGTTTTCTACCTCTAGTAGTAGGAAAGGCTCCTATCTAATTAGGATCCTTGAAGTTCTATGTATATGAAAAACATAAGAAAGTGAGGGGTGAGTACAATTGAAGTACTTAACCAAGTGATGGTTTGTACCCTCCATTAGGTTGAAAATCCTTTTAGCTATAAAACATAAATAACATGTTCATATATACATATATACATAGTGGTAAAAACATTTATATCATAAATTTTCTTATATTTGAAAAATCATATGTAAAACATAACATACTTATAAGCTGTAATGCAAGCATTCTGCTATTCTCTGCAAAACCCATCATATAGATTATATTGATACAATGGATCATTGGTAGGAGTGAAGTCTTTTTAACTTTGACTTGTCCCTTTGGACCTTTCATATCTATTTGAGCCTAATTGCACCATATCCTATGACCTCTTGTTGTAGGGTGACCATTTGTCCCATAAGCTCCTATTGTATGGGTGACCATCTGTCCCATAACACCTTATCATACAAGGAAACCACATGTCCATCTCCTAGTGCACATAGATCTTCTAGTATCCACCTTTTTGTGTCAGTTGACAAGCACATCCATCCTTTATATTTTCTTGAGGCTAATTTTGCTTATCTCATCCATTCATTTCTTGTAGAAAATAATTTAGTTAATTATTAACTAAGATCAAACTTAATAAATATTCTAACCATCATCTGGTTTCTAACTTTATGCCAAGCTAATAGCTAAGCCCTTCCCTTGCATACATACATATAATCATACAGACAAACATATCACATAATTCTAATTATAAGTCTTACAACATTCATCTAATTCTTCTAATTCCCTAGCAAACAAATATTACCTCTTTAGCCATTTTTAAAATATAATTTTATACATAAAATGATGCTAAAAGAGTAATAAACCACTCACTTTAGTAGGAGAGAAATCTCCTAAATCCACCTTCGGAGCCCTTACCCAAGTTTTGACCTAAACCTTTGACTGTTAGAAAAACTACAACAATCAAAAGAAATTCAAAAACTAAGGAAGAAAAGAACTTAAGGATAGAATTTGGTCTTTTTGAACCAAAACCCTTACCTTAGGTTCACACCCCTGGAGTTCGCAAATTAGAACCCTTTTTAGTTAAGCAACGCTCTTTGGGAGCTACTCAATTGCAAATAAGGATTGTGGAAAATGTCATAGGGGCTACTCCTTATATAGGATCAAAAGGCACATAGTCAACCTACCCGTGCATGGCCAATTGACCTCGCGAGATTGTATAGATCGTTGATCACATATAGGGCATGGTCAACCAGTTGCCTCAATTTTTGAGGCTGTTCATGGCATGAAACCTTAGTCCAATAGTCCTGTGATCATATCTCCTTCTGGATTTTAAGTTATGAAATCTATTTTTATCTTTTTTAATAGTAGCCAAGCTTGTTCTGTTCTAAACATATGCATATGGGATGATACGAATTCTCCCTCTTTAAGACAATTCATCTTTAAATTGCCCATCCTAATTCCATTCATATAGATAATACATAGCAGTCAACTTATAGATATCAATCATACTTTGCTATTTATCTTGAATTGCTTATCTAAGAAGTCTGGATATTTTAGTCACATGGTAGATTCTAGTTCCCAAGTGAACTCTTCCTTTCCACTTATGTCCCATAGTACCTTAACCGAGGGAACATCTTTCAACTATAGTTATTTAATTTGTCTATCAAGAATGGCCACAAACCTGACTTCATATGTCATTTTTGGTCTCAGATCATTAGGAATCTAGGGAAGTACATGATGTTCATCTGACATATACTTTTGGAGCATAGACACATGAAAAATAGGATAAATACCATCAAACTTTGGAGAAAGATCTAAATAATAGGCAAATGCTCCTATTCACTTAAGTGTCATGTATAGACCTATACAACAAGGATTAAGTTTCCCTTGTTTTTTTAAATACATTATGCCTCTTATAGGAGAAATCTCTAGGAAGACTTGATCCCCTTTCTGAATTCAAGTGGATGCCTTCTTTTGTCTACATAAGCCTTTTGCCTTCTTTGAGCTATTAGAAGTTGGTCTCTTATGATCTAAACTTTCTCTAATGCATCCTAAACTAACTTCGATCTTATGATGGTGCTTTCTTCCCTTTCAAACCATCCCATTGGTGTTTGGCACTTTATCCCATAAAAGGCTTCAAAACATGCCATCTAAATATTGGTATAGAAACTATTGTTATACATGAACTCTACTATGGTAATTGTTCCATCTAGTTCCTTGAAAATTCTAGAACACATTCCTTCAACATATCTTTTAGAATATGAATAGTTTGCTTATACTGGGCATCTATCTGAGGGCGAAATGCTATATTGAACTTAAGTTATGTAACTAGCACTTCCTGAAAGGTTTGCTAAAAGCATGACATAAACATATCCTTCTATCTAAGATGATTAAAGTAGGTACTCCATGCAATGAAACTATTTCATTCAAAAAGAGCTTAGCATACTATTCGATATTGTAAGTGGTTTTAGTTGGGAGAAAATGTGTAGTCTTAGTCAATCAATCAACAATGATTCAAATTGAATTCATGTCTCTTTGTAGACTTAGGGGGTCTTGTGACAAAATCCATAGTTATGATATCTCACTTCCATTCTAGGATTTTGATAATTTGTAATAAATCTATTAGTCTTTGATGTCTTACCTTCACTTACTAACAAGTAAGCCATCTAATCATGAATTCTATTATGTCCTTCTTCATACCTTCCCACCAATAGAACTGCCTAAGATCTTGATACATCTTAGTAGCTCTTGGGTGTATGGTATAAGAAGACTTATGACTTATCCTTATCAATTCTTCTCTTAGCCCTCTAGTCTTTGGAACCAATAATTGGTCCTGATATTTTATGATCCTAATTTAATCAACTAAGATCTAAATCTCCAGCTTTTGCTTAGCCATCCCTTGCATCTTTGGTGTTTATAGACAAAGTAGCCTTAATTTGCTCCACCAATGGCAAACATACTCGTACATTGGCCATTAGTACTCTTAGTTCTCATACTTATAGCTATTTGTTGTATTTCCACAAGTGCACGGTGTAATTGTAGTAAACACCGACAAGTATGGGTCAAGTCCCACAGGGATCCAGATATCAATTACTAGAGTTTTGCAATTCAAGCTATCTAAATCAATAAAGGATGTTAAAGATATTAAAGAAAACTGATAAGAAAG
>JANHAO010017073.1:0-14122 GCA_026873985.1 Saraca asoca
TCATTCAATTGTTAATCATATTTCTGGCCTTAAATCATAGCAAGAAGCCTTGAAATGATTAATAAGTCCTCTACTAGATAAGCATTTAACATTTGGTTGATTAAAGTTAAATAGATTAAGCATTCAATGAAGCCAAAATCATCCTAAGAAATCAAAACTTAGCCAAGTAAACAATCCATCAAAAGCTCAATGCATTGCTTAGTTTCTACCATCTTCTTTCTATAAGTGATTATTAAGCAATAATTATATTAACATTCAAATCAAATGAAGCCATTTAATTCAGAATTCTCAACAAAATAGAGAGGAAAGGAGAAGAAATGACCAATAATTGAATTGCAAAGTGAAAGCAAGATCTCAATATTAATCTTCAAGCTGTCAATCCCTTGGACTGATTACAAAGTATTCAGCCTTCCATGAATGAAAGGTACAAAATTATAGAGAAATGGAAGACACAAATTTTTAGAGAAAAAAAGAACAAAAATGTGCTACTTACTCCCTGGAAACTCTCTAAAAACTCCCTAAAAAACTAAAACTGAAGAGTGCTTAACCAGGAAAAAGAAGCTAGCTATTGGTTGGTGGAGTAGGAGCAACCATGAAGGGCTAGTTACATGCTACCATCTTTTATTGCTACTCCTTTTGAGTGAATTGTGCCATTATAGACTGCTTTTCTAGTTTTTTACTAACTCACTGACTTACAATTGGTTAAGTGTGGAGCTAGTGTAAGGGATTGTTATTGGGCTCAAGTTTCATGTCAATTGGGGCCTAAAAATCATATTCTGCAGAGGCCCATCTCGTCAATATTTTACCTTTATTTTGTAGCTCAATTTGCACACCCAAAATGATGTATCTAGGTTTGGAAGTCTTATAAGAATTGTAGCTTTGTGTCTTAACTTCCATTTGGGCTTAGTTTGATCTCATTTGAACTTCTACAACTCTAGATATTGCCTGATGAGTGCTTAAAGGTCAGGCTGCATGAGATAGAACTGAGACAGCATTTTGGCTTTAGATTGAGCTCTAATTTCATATATCCAATTGTGAGATTCAGCCTTGGAGATCTTCATGAAAGTTGTAAAGATATGTCTTATCTTTCCTACAAGATAAGAATCACATTAATTAGACAATCATAGCTCAAGTTATAGCTAAATTTAGAAACTGCTAAAAAGGCAAAGTACTGTAATATTTTCTATAATGATCCCAATTGACACCACACCATGAATATGTAATAACACAGCTACAATAAGTCAGTTTGGACCTTAAAAAGCTTAGTGAGAGACCATTTAATGAGTAAAATATTTTGTTATCAGGTTACAACTTCCTTGACACAATTACTAGGCAGTAGGGGAGTTTCTCTATAGGTGAGTAACTTGTTTTGGCGTCCAGTAGCCTTTTACTCATATAATAAATGGGGAACTAAGCTCCATCTTCTTCTCACATCAAGGCCATACTAAGAGCATGCTGGAATGCTCCCAGATAGATAATTAGCTTCTCTCCTTCTTTTGGTTTGAACAAAAGAGAAGCTCACCCGAGATATTGTTTGAGCTGCTGGAAGGTGACTTCGCACTGCTGTGTCCATTTAAATTTCTTTGCCTTTTTTAGGACATTATAGAAGGGAAAACATTTATCAGTCACCTTAGAGATGAATTTACTAAGCGTCACGACCTAGCCATTCAAGCTTTGCATGTCCTTGGCCCCAATTAAGGATCTCATATCCATGGGGGCTTTGATCTTCTCTGGATTTACTCAATTCCTCTGCTATTCACCATAAATTCAAGGAATTTTCTAGAGGCAACTCTAAATGCACATTTATAGGGATTTAGCTTCATTCAATATCTTATCAAGATTTGAAGCATCTCCCCTAGATCTCTGACATGATTGGCAACCTCCTCAAACTTCACCAATATGTCATCCACCTACACCTCCATAATTTTTCCAATCTGATCTTTAAACATCATATTCACTAATCACTGATAGGTTACCCCCACATTTTTCAGTCCAAAGGGCATCACTTTATAATAGTACAGCCCATGATCAATGATAAAAAAGGTGTGTTCCTCATCTTGAGGGTCCATAAGGATTTGGTTGTACCCCAAATAGGTATCCATAAAGCTGAGGAGTTGGTGGCTTGCTGTTGCATCCACAAGTTGATTGATTCATGGCAAGGGGAAGTTATCCTTTGGGCATACATTATTGAGGTCAGTGAAGTTAATACAAGTTCTCCACTTGCCATTCTTTTTCTTAGCCAACATAGGATTGGCTACCGAGATCAGGTAATGAGCTTTTAGATAAACTTGTTGGCTAAAAGTTTATCCATTTCCTCTTTTAAAGTTGTGTATCATTTAGTAATCATTGGCCTTCACTTTTGGCAAACTGGTTGATAGCAAGGATTAATGTTTAACTTGTGTGACATGACCTTCAAATCAATTCTTGCAATGTCTTCATGATTCCAAGCAAAGACATCAAGGTTTACTTTAAGAAAATTGGTCAGCTGCACTTTCATGCTTAGGGACAGACTCCTTCCTAGTTTGAGGCATCTTTCAGTGTCTGCCTTATTGACTTGAACATCCTCAAGTTCTTCTATTGGGCTAATCACCTTTTCAAAATCTACATCCTAAGGATCCAAGTCATGGCTGACCCCAATTAAGCTCATAGGTCACGGTTCTCCTCTAGAAACCACATCAATCTTCTTCCCTCTTACCCTTATTTCAACTTTATCTTTATAATAGCATTGGGCCACTTGTTGTTCTCCCGTACACATCCAACTCCATAGAGGGTTGGGAATTTGGTGGTGAGCATCCTGGGGGATATGGCCATATCTAGATCATCCATCACAGGTCACCCCAATACCATATTATATGCAAAAGGAGAGTTGATAATCAGAAAATCAACAAAGGTGGTAACCTAGTAGCCTAAGTCCCTGAGGGTGATTGGAAGTTTGATTTGTCCTACTGGAACTACAATATCTCCTATAAAGCTAAAAAGAGGTTCTAGAGAAGGCTTAAGCTGGTTGGGGCTTATGTCTATTTGGTTAAAAGATTACTTGTACAACATATTCATTGAGCTACTTGCATCGATCACAATTCTCCGCACCTCGACATTATAAATTCTAGCTCAAATGACTCGTGCATTATTGTGCAGAGAATGTATCCCTTAAGTGTCATCACTAGTGAAGGTGATGCAATCAGAGCTTGTCCTGGCCTTTTTTATTGGTCCTTCAACTTCATCATACCTTGTAAGCAGGACATATTTTAACTGGTGCACATATCATCCATGTGACCTTTTTGAGGTTCTAACAATGCGAGGTCCACCATGGATGGTGAATATAGTCTTCACCGAAGGTGCCTCCTCATGCTCGGGAGTTTGTTAGCACTGATGCTATGTTAGTTGCTGGGGCTTTAGAGGTCGCTGTCCCAAAGGTCACAGCATGTAGTCTCTCAAACAACCTTTTCTAATGAATGGCATCTTTGAGTGCCTAGCACTCCAAAGTATTGTGCTTGATCTCATTGTGGTAGGCATAAAACTTATTCCTATTCTTATGCTTAAGAGGAGCCTTTATAGGCGTAGGCTTCCTGAAGTCCTCCTTTCCCCTCTCGGTTGTAAAAATCCTATCTGGAGTATCAGACAGAACATTGTAAGTATCATAGTAACCTTGGCATAGAGGTCGCTCGCCCTTGGCCATTTTTGCAGCCTAGGCACTTAAGCTATCCTTTTGACTCTCTCTATTATTCTTACCACTGCCTCTCTTTTTGCTCCAACTGGAGTCGCATGCCTCACTCTTCTGGTTGGGCTTCTTTAGACCACAGGTTGCCTTCTACCTAATTTCCTTGGCAGTTGGCTTGTAGAATTCACTCAAGTCCCTCAGTGGAGACTTGTATATGCTCTTGTAAAGTTTCCCATCCCTCTGAAGTCCAGCTGAGATCATCATAAGGATGCTTTCATCTGAAAGATTTTCTAAATTGCTAATCTCCTATCTAAACTGAATGATGTAATCTTTTAGTGATTCTTCTTTTCACTTAAAAACTATTACGAGATGATAGGACAGTGTGAGCTACCTCCTTAGCACCTTGTACTAGTTAAGGAACCTCCTCTATCATTCTTCCTAATTGCCAATGCTGTGAGCTGGAAGGCTCCTAAGCCACATTTCAGGTATCTCCCCAAGGGTGGTGGGAAAAACACAACATTTTACCAAAGGATTGGTGGTCTGTAGATCCATTTGAACATTGAACATGTCCAAATTGTTGTACGGGTCACTGTCTTCATTCTACTGCAAGACATTGGGGACTTTAAAAATGCAAGGAAGAGGTTTTGTCTCAATTTTCCTGGAGAAATGTGTCCTCTTCCCGTAACTGTCTTCACGACTCTAAGTTGCAGTCATTTTTCTAGCTGCGGGACTCTCCGAAGCAGCTCTTCAATCATTGGGTCTTGTGTTTCAGACTGATGGCTAATGGTTTGATGACTCCTGTCACCTTCCTAGCCATGGGAATCATGATATGAAGCTTACACCTTCTGTTATGCTCATAACTCTATGAATAGTGATTTGATCTATGTCCATGATCAGTCCTATTCGAGCTTGCTTCTTGACATAAGCTCTCATTGTCTTTATGAGCTCGATGGACCTCCAACCTTAGTCGTGAATTGGACTACTGGACTGAACTAGGTCATTGACATTTTGCTCTGACAGGCCTTTCCAACTGAGCTCGTGGCTATTAGAATTATCCTCTAGGCATAATGACTTCAGCTTGTCTTTATGTGCCTTGGGCCTGTGCCTGTGCCAGTGCTCTCACCATATCAGCCAACTCCTTCATCGTATTTTCAAGTGCCACCTGACACTGATGCCATGTTTATGCTTCGTCAGTCCCTAGGGCAATAGGTTGGTGAGGGGTTAATGGAACCATACCAATGACAACACCTATTGTGGTGGGGGCAGCAGAGGTACCTACCATAGGGAAGACTGAGCCTCCAACTGGTAATACTTTCCATTATTGTTGTACATGACCTTCAGGTTGGCCAATAGCAGTGTCATTGCTCTTAGTGGTTCTTCCTCTTGCCATTGTAGTTGTACAGTGCATCAAAGAGAGAGAGTGTGTGTGTAGTTGGGGCCCTCCTTCTAGTGCCAAAATGTTGACAGTAAAATTTGATTAACAGGAAAAGTTCAATGAACACCCAAATTGCAGATGGAAAGTATGAATATGGAAAGAAGAGATTGAAAGAGAGGAAGAACAAGGGACATGCGAAGCTTTTTATCCTGGTTTGGTTAAGTCAATGTGACTAGTTTTTATTTGCTTTTGTATGGTTGTTTCTCTGTTTAGATTAGTAGAGCAACAGTATAAGTATTCTCTCACTATTTTGGCAGAGTTTCTAAATATATTTCTTACTTACTTGCTACAAGGATTTCTCTTCCTATTTATAGAGGTAGTGATGGTTACAAATATAATTTGATAAATCGTAAATCTATCTCTTCTGTCAAATTAAGCAATAAATGCTAGGCAAATCACTATCTAACTATAGGGGGCTATGTGTAGATTTTGGGGGCTAACCTGCCGATTGGGAATATGTGCCTCTAGATGCTGATTCGACCTTGGAGTTTCATACCTATACTTGGATCGTTCATTTGGTAACCTAAGCTCATGCTGGGCGACTGTTGGGTGTGCTAGTTAGTCCTGTTCTCAAGTTCAATCACAATTAGCCTTCTGGAAGAGGCCTAAGGTAGTGTGCTTTGACTGGCAAGCTGGATCCCATCCTCAACGAGTTGGGGTTGCCATCTTGGCCTTGTTTCGCATCCTGAACCTACAGTTGGTGAGCTAATGCCTCTATTAAGTGACCTCAATTTTTGGATGATATAAGCCTTCTCTGGTTAGACTTGTCTCTTATTGGGCTTTGATCAACCCATTTTGCATTGCTCCAAAAATACCCAAAACAAGAAGAAAAAAAATTAAGCTTATAAATACAAACCATTAACAAAGTACAAAGTAGAAAAAGTAAAAAAAAAAAATCAATATAACTTTTCAAGGAAGAAATGAATACAATGTAAGAAGAATGAAATTCTATACTTTAATTAGAGATGGACTTGAAATGTGATGATCCAAAACAGTGAAAACAATTGAAACCAACAAAAAAGAAAGCAACGAAGGTTTAAGAATGATATTGGATAAATGTTACAGATAGGGGAAAGCAAATGAGAGTAGGGGAAGCATTGGTTTGTTACATAAGAAGCCTAGACTTTAGAAGTTAGTTATTAAGAAGAAACTATTATCCATTCTCATGCATCTACATCAATTGTCATAAAAAAATCGACATATAAACTTAAAAAACTGATGTATTAATTTTTATTATATTTACAAAAACATCGCTGCCACTTCATATCATTTTTGCTTTGAATCTTTTAATTAACTTTGAACGTATTTATGATATTACGTGATTTGAATTTTTTAAAATTAATTTTATCCTTTTTTTAGAATAATATTATTACATTTTCACACATAATTTGTTCAAGGCGAACTATTTTTTGAAAAATTTTGTCAATTATATAATATTTAAATACCTGAATTATTTTGCTATTAAATAATATTTCAATAATTGAATTATTTTGTACATTAAATAATATTTAATTATTTCAAAAAAAATTTATAAATTGTGTTAAAAATATCAGTTTTTGTTAGATAACTGACATCTTTGCTATTAATTTAAAAAAAAATAGAAACGAGTTGCATCTTACATATTTACATAAACATGTTGCTAACTACAATTCTTCATATTATGTTATTGTTTCTATAAATTTTTTATAAAATTACAAAAATATATTCTAAGTTACATTTTTACAAAAACATCAAAAAGAAAATTGGAACAAAAACCTACACCAAGTTACATTTTTACACAAACATAAGAAAGAGCATTGGGACAAGATAGAAGGAAAATATAGAATCAAATGTCTAACTCTGAAAGTTGTTGCTGCTAGAAAAGTTGTTGCTACTAGAAAAGTATCTAATAAAATAACATTATTATTAAAGCCCTGTGCTATGTCATTGCTGTAATATCCCAAGTTTTCTAAAATTAATTTTAATAATAAAATGACTTTTTGGAATCTAAAAAGGTGAATTTGGAATTTTTTAAAATTTTATATCTATAAATTTTGGGTTACGAGGAGTTCAAATATAATAGAAATAGATTATATGAATTTTAGGAATCCTCAGGCAATTGAAATTTTCATCTTAGATGCTAAAAAAATAAAATTTATGTTTTTGAGATTTAATTTCCAAAAAACTTTAGAAAGACTGAAACTAAGGCTATGAGTGCCCAACGAGTGTAAAATTATAGTCATTATAAAAATAATTAATTTAACTAATTTGTGTTAAAAATTTCATAGCCACTGATAATCGATGAATATGTTAATTTTGGACTCGAAGATGAGAAAATAGGAAAAGTTGCTAAAGTCAAAGGGGAGTTGACCATTCTTTTTCCAATTTAACCCCTCCTAAGTTGATTCCTTTTCCCTTTTCTTCAGCCTTTCCTTGATTACCTTCATGCAAAGCACACACATTTCAACAAGTTACACTTTCTCTCTACACCACTTTCCATCTCTCTTCAAGTAAGTCTCTCATCCTTTTGTGTAATTTCTTAAATTTTTACTATTGATTCATCTTTTCTTCTTCTTCAATTTGATAGCAAAATCATATTGATTTACTAGGTATAATCCAATTTGTGAATTTTTTTTAATCCAATAGTTCATATTCATATTATTGTTCAACCCATGAACCTATAGAATTTTCTGATGTTTTCAGAGGTTGAATATGTTATTTCTACCTTGATTCTTTACAATGATACCATAATCTAGTAGCAATTAATTGTTTAATAGAAGAAAAACCTTGAAAATCTAGTAAGCTAATATGCTTTTCTCTCTTGTCCTTGAAGAGTATTGAAGGCCTTTGTGGAATTTGTTTTGATTTCTTCTTTCCAATTGCTAAGGTGAGTGGTTCTTACCTTTCTTATAAATTATAGTGTATTTATTGATTGTGATCCTTTGATTATGGGTGTAAGTTGAAAAAAATGAGTATTTGTGATTGTATAATAAAGTTGGAGTTTGAATGGCCTTATTGATATAATGGTTGGTTTTTTGTTAAAAAAGATGGGTCTTATGCATGTTTAAGTCCTCAAAATATGCAAAGTTGAACTCCTATGATTTAATGTAAGATTGAAAGTTATTTCCCCTATTTTTCTGTTGTTCTTCTACATTTCCAAAATTCATGAGTCAAATTACCATTTTCACACTCACCTCATGATCATGCTCTTAGGAATTGAGTTGCATTATGCCTTGTAATTTGTTATTGGCATTTTTCAAAAAGCACAGTTTAGGCCGGCAAAGGTCCAATAGGAAGCACAGCTAACCAGATGGAGGCCCAGATTAGGGATCGAGGTCACTCAGCAAGGATTCTAAGCTGTCAGGTGCTAGCCGAAGACATTGAGCAATGTCGCAGCAGGGAGCACAGCTCATCGAGAAGGCCCTTAATCTATCAGTGAGAAGACTACCATCCCAATTGTCCTTAAGGAGAATGACTAAGCAAGAATAGCGAGGTCAGCCAAAGCTTCTAGTTCGCTCACCAGCACAACACCAGGTCACGAGGTTAGCGAGCCAGATACATGTACAAAGCCCAGTCAGCAATCCAAGGTACACATCTCCAACTGACAGCTCAGCCTCCAAACCTACACATTAGCTCCTCGAAAGTTTGACAATGATTTGCCCAGCATTAATTGCCAGACGCCAAGCATTAAATGCCCGATTTGTAAAATTACACTTGTAACCCTCCTCCTTTTATAAATAGAAAGGGGTGGTCACTGTAAAACTACCATTGTATTCAAACTTTGTAAAACAATCCTTTAGTAGATAATCAATGACCAACGTGGACGTAGGGGCCAACCTGGTTTTAGCTGAACCACGATAAAACTTCTGATATTTGTTGTCTTTCTTCTCTTCCATTATCTTCCTTTTCTGTTTTCTGCCATATTCTACTTGTAGTTAAGGGTGATATTGAACTCAAACCTATTGACCAGATTTTGGTGTCAACATAATTCAAATTAGAAATTTAACTAGTTTCTTATAAGTTGAATCAACCTTCCTACCTTGTTTTTCAATTCCAATTGCGATTCTAATCACATGTATAACTTGAACTTTATGAAAGTTTTCAATTTTTGGCTAGCAAACTCACATTTTGAACTAGATGTCCTCAAGTCGAATCAAACCCTTCTTATTTGATTCCCACAATTCTACTCAAATTTCATCCTCAGTCATGCTCGTGATTCTAATCATACCTTCAAAATTTTACATTCTTTTAACTCTAACTTCCCTCTTTCTAAGACATCTCTTATTTCCTTTGGTCTAATCTCATATGAATTCTAGCTAATTCAAATATAACACTTAAGACATCCTAATTGAGCAACTTATAAGTTAACATCAACAAATCTAATAATTGTCAATGCATTGATATTTTTATAATAACCTTAATAGTTGTTATAATAATGTGGCAATGAATGTATGGCTATAATAGTGAAAGAACATAACTCGTGATTAAGATTATGATTGAACATGAATGTGGTGATACACTATTGTGAACATTGATATTGTTTAAAGTTTGACAATTTCCTATGAGACATGGGATGGTATATGATATATAATGATGATGAAATGAGAATGATACACTGAGATAGGGTAAATGAACCAAATCCCATATCTGTGCATTTTGATATAGTATAAGGAATAAGATTGGGTAGGTGTCGGATAAAGCTAGACCATAATAACAAGGTGATTTATTTTTATTCCTATTCTATCAGATACTAAAATGTGATACAATGAAATTTGACAATGTGATGACTAATGATAAAGACTTGAGGCCTTAAGACATTTATAATTTTTAGTGAAACAATGATAATCTGGTATGGCACCAATCATAAGTCTTTGGGATTTCATGACTAGTTATTAAACCTGGTATACATATGACAATATTGCTATGGTGTGCACATATATCGTTTATTTTTGAGAAATTAATAAGTTAAGAATAAATTTATCTTACTGAGTCACAAACTCACTTTTCTATAGATTGTTTTTCAAATTCTCAAGATATTAACGCAAATATTCCCATTATTAAGTAAGAATGAATAATGATCCAATGGAGATTGTGGATGATGTCTACACAACCATTATAGAAAGTCCTTTAGAGGTGTATCAAATAAAGTTTCATATAATTATCATTCTTAATCTAGTTGGTTGTGAAGTGCTACATAAGGTAGAGATTGTACCCCTGGAACCCCCGAATATCCTTTTTATGATAGTTATAGGATGGTTTAATCTCTAGTGGTTTAATCATCTTCCTTTACATTTTTCTATCTTTTGGAAAACTTGTATATAGAACAACCATAGTGTACTCAGGGGCTTAGTTAGTTTATCCTATACTTGGTATCATGAAAGCTATAGGTTAATCTAACCTTTTAGTTACCTTTGCCCTTGTTAGGACATAAGGCGGTTAAAGGGATGATTCTTGGAACTAGTGAATTGTTGTTGTGTAGGTTCTTTAGAAAACATAATAAAAATTCATTGAACAAATGTTTTAAAGGGCAAGTGCTTGTTAGGCAATGCCTTTGTATAGTATAAAATGTGTATATATTCCTAATGTGTCTATCTTTCTTTCTATAAGCTTATAATTTCTCAATCAGCCAATTAAGTTTGAGAAATGTTAAAATAAGTACAAGTAGAAATAAGTAATGGAAATAGGACAAAGGCTAATGTTCTCAATATGGAATTGATATTCACACCAATCATGATCAGGAAATTGGGTCATGATAATTGCTTGCAACAAAAATATTATTGTTGAATTAAGCTTCTGGTTTGCTTGCAACAAACCAATATTAAATAGTTGAAACTTCTAGAATTGATTGTAATAACAAAACACAACACATATATTAAAGGTAGTCTTCAAGACAACACAGATATATCAATTTCACTCATTATCCTCTTGTTTAAAGGATTAATGCATATGTCATATTTCAGGAAAAATGGAAACAGAAGTTAATCATTTATATACAAACTAATTGAAAAAAGAGAAAAAAAAAAGGAAAAATAAACTATAAGTCTTTGTAGCAAGCTTGAGCAAAATGATACTAGGCAACAATGCCTTTAATTATTGCTTCAGCCAGCATACTGCTTACTTGGGAAGAAGAATTTGAAAAGTGGGGCATAGAAATTCTATTCCACAACTTAAACAATCATTCCAAGTATGTTTAAGTTGTGGAATAGAATTCTCATGCCCCACTTTTTAAATAAATTTTCCTAAGTAAGCAGTAAGCCGGTTGATGTGACTTAAGGGGACAAATTAGCCTTTTATAATACAAGGAAACTTTAGATGTTAGTTAATATGTTGAAACGAACATGTAATATCATATATCTATGTTGGTTCTTAACACAAAACTGACTTTGAATCTACATCCCTTCGTATACCTATGTTTCTTTGAATTATTTTTATCCATCAATGTCGATTCTTTAAAAAACAACATCTAATCTATGTCTCTTCGTATAATAGAATATAAATGATTCGAATTTATTTTAAATTATTTTGATTATTTTCGTTATCTTGGTAAAATTGATGAAACTAATTATCAGTAGAGAATTTTATAATTCTGTAGTCCTAGAAAATGGAAAATTAATTATAATATTGGCAAATCAATAAATTAGTTATACATAAAAAAAAACTGCATTAATTCAATTGAGAAATTAATAAAAAATATTTATCTATATATTATAAAAAAAATCCTTTTCAATATAATCAAATAAGAATTTAATTGATAAATTAATAAAAAAATTTAATAATTGAAGAGCCATAGATTTTAAAAATACTTTAAACATAAATGGTATAAATTTAATAATTACAAAAGTACATTGGTTTCTTAACTCAAACCAACATCAAAGGTAATATTGAGTTTAGAAATCAGTTGTTTAATAGAAACAAAAGTTGTAAGTTTTTTCATATTTACAAAAATACTACCACACTCATATATATGTTACCTTTTATTGGACATTTATTTAATAATGTCATTTCTACATTATTATTTTTTATTAGTGCATGCAACATGAGAGCTTTTGAGAAAGTGTAATAGTTATAAAGTTATTCTACCTATATGTTTGGGTCCATTTTGACTCTGTTTGCTATCATAATAAGTTTATAATTAAGTGACTTTAATATATATTATATTTTTCACTTTCGTGGAGGTTAGTAATTATATTTTAAAGTCTCTGATGTTTAAATTATTTCAATTAATTATTATTCATGATGCTTTTGCAAAACTTGTTATTTGATTTTCATTTCCTTAGGCATCTTTTCTAAAATAATCCAATCGGATTACATATAATATCCGGTAGACTTTTGGTCTATGTTTTCTAATTTCAAGTTGCTAACTTTCTAGGTAGCAATGAAATTTTGCTTTGAATTGGAGTAAATGTAATGTTTAAATTATTCTCATATATTTCGAGTTTAATTTGATATTAACTTCGTTGTTTATGATTACTCTGGTAATAAAATTTTATACTAGTGAAGTTCATTTCTTTTGTACAGGTGTTTCTCAATGAAAAATGACATTGGGAGATGGTGGATGATAAAATCCTAATTTCTCTTAAAGTTATGGGTATGTTATTGACTGATTTATATTATAAAATTTATATCAAATTTCATTTTGCTTACACATGATATGTATGTATTGTGAAATTACATGCCTATGTAAATTCACTTGTGATCCAAGTGGGATTGCTTGATATTTTGCCGTCCTCGATATTGTTGAGCATGTTGATTTGCTCTGGCACTACTATTTGTTTACATGACAAATGTTATCATTAAAATTACATTGATGAATTTATTGAAGAACATAAAATTTGAATGAATAAATATGGAGATGATATTTTATCGGTGGAAGTGGATATTGTCACCATTGTGACTCGTTTACTAGACTTCCATTGATAAGCTCTGGTGAGAAATTGTTTAAATTAATAAAAGAGACATATAGAGATGACAATGGTTTGACCAGTATGCATGAGGATACTGTTTAATCATTTTTTCGTGAGGAAATGTTTTCACTTGTGAAATTCTTTGTATAAAGAATAATAATATATACAAGTTATTGGATAAGTTTATAATTTACAAGGTATACTAAGACAATAAAAAACTTGTTAAATTATATGATTTTTTAAAAGAGTCTTTTAAAACAACTTGTTACAATAGTTTCACGCAATGATACTTATGGTAATTAAATTTGCCAGTGAACTAAAAAAGATAAATCTTTCAGAAGTCACTACAAAAAAATCCATAAAATAACACCGATTAGGTAGTATATAGAGTAAAATAGCGATAGTTGTGAGAATTGTCAAAAAATATGACTTCGGATCGACATTAATGATAGTTATAAGGAACCCTTGGAAATCGACCACCGCTATTTTTTCTACAATATAATTTTGGCAGCAGTTAAACAACCGTCACTATCGTTTATAAAAATTTAGCATTGATTGTTTAATCACCACTATATTTTAATTACATTTAATTTTACGATTGTTCTTTAATTGTTGCTAAATTTTTTTAATTTTTTTTTTAAATTTTAAGCTATCTGTTCATTCCATTAATTAATTATCCCTGTAAAATAAAAAAGGTAAATTCATGGTGACATTCATTCAAATATAATAATAGCATTCATTGAAATAAAATATTTAAAAGTACAACTAAAAGTTATAATATCAATCGACTTTACATTCCAGTCGAAAACTGTTTAAAAACAAAAATACAATAAAACCTAAGGAGATTGGTTAAGATCAATGGCATTCTGTCTTGATTGCTCTCTCCTAAAGATCTCTTTGCATATACAGGTGAAAATTGATCTGTTAAATTAACATTAACCCCATCCTGAAAAGAAAAACAGAAAAAAAAATATCTCAAACTGAAAATTACTTGAGAATTCAGACATGCAAAAACAGCAATTCACTTGTGCCATAGTTTAGCAAAATTCCGGTTTGAAAACAACAATTCAATTACCCATAAACTAACACAATTATACCATAGTTTGGCATACATATGCAGAAACCAAACATCATATTGGTCCAATT
>JANHAO010017074.1:0-14122 GCA_026873985.1 Saraca asoca
TTTGAAAATTATTAATTTCCCACCCCTGTTTACTTTCAAATAGTTGAATATCATGATTTTCATTTATCAAATAGTATGATTTCAATAAATATGATTTTCATATGTAAATTGAGATTACGGCTGTAGAACAGGTAAGCACATATCCAAGTCTATATTTTATATAAATATATTTTCAAATATGATTTTTATATGGGGTTTTTAGTGATCATGGGATTGTTTACTCACTGAGTTTCTTAGAAACTCACTCTTTTGTTTCCATGTTTTTTAGACTCAGAAACCTCTCTAGATTCCCGTCCAGTGCACCACCTTCCACGGAGATTGAAAGGTATAAATTGGTGTTATGGTTTGGCAGTTAGATAGGATTGCATATGCATGTATTATATATGTTGTCTAGATGCCCAATAAGATGTGTTTCATATAGCTCGGGCCACTGCGTGCCTATTATTTGTTATACAGGTTGAAATGGGCATGTAACCCTTGTATTGAATTTATGGCCATATGCCTGAGTGTCCAGAAAACAGGGGAAATTCTGTCAAATTTACGGTAGAGATAATAAATTTATATTGATTGGTTAATAGAATTTATATGCATTGGTGTGTTATGTCGTGTTGCATGGTAAGGCTTGTAGGGGTTTCCTGAAGGAAAGGGTTTCCTAATAGTGACCTTCTACGCCGATCACATGCCCGAGATTGGGGCATGACATGAAATAATGTCCATTTGGTGGAACATCGCTTAACAATATCTTACAAACTCCATACTACTGTAATCGAGTTGCACCAATCACAGCTCACTATCCACAAGAAGTCCAAATTGGATTTCTATATCTTTCAATGTGATTGTTATTTTTCCTTATGATATGTGGAACGTATGTATCTCTCGCCATCTCTTAACAAGTGTGCTAATAAGGGGTCAATCAACATTTATGTGTCTAATTCCCGAAACATTATAGAATCCTGATGACTCAAGATAGGGATCCATTTGTGGGTGAATAGGTAGAATGTGATCAAAGCCTTTGATGTGGAGCACACAATCAGCCTACATATAAAAAAAATGGAAGTAATATATTTAAAATGACATACAAATTAAACAATTCTTTAAAGGATCAGCTTCCATTAGTATTATTAACCTTGTCCCATTGCCATACTACTTTTGAAATATGCTGGTGTTGTAATCAAAGCAACAAGACATCTCTCGCACTGGGATTTAGAAAATGACTTTGTCTATCCAATATTCTAAGAATAATAATTCTGCTACGATTGTCAAAATAAACTATATTAAACATATATATTGCTAATTATTTTATTAAATAAAATAAAAGTAAATAATTGATTACAATTATAAATTAACGTAACAAATTTTAATGTGTTAACAAATTTTAAGTATCAAGACAATAACTTTAATCGTGTCACATATTAATAAATCAATTAAGTAATTCATTTAATTTCTTACATTATCTACAATTAAGATTTCTATTTTTAACTTCATAAAAAATTTAAAACTAATGCAACAAATATTAATGTAAGTTTTACTAACTATTTAAACTTAAATAAATAACACAACTCTCATATGAATAAAAAAATCCATGATAATTTTAAAACTATAGTTGCTAAAATTTTAAATCTTCTATCACTACTAGTACGAGAAAAAAAAATAATGCTAGTACATGTTTTCCATTAGAATAGAGCATCAATATGTCACTCAAAAATTGAACATACCATACAAAAATTGAAAAAATATAACGTATATATCTCTTTTTTTTTAATAAAAATAAATAACACAACTATTAATTCTCTCATTTTTTTCACATGATATTTATTTTAAATCATAATTTTATTCAACTAACATAATAATTTCAAAACTATAATCAGTAAAACTTTAAATCAGAATCACTACTAGTACAAAAAAAATAAATAATACTATTACCATTACATCTAAGATAAATAATTAATTTTTCATACAAAAAACCTACATTAAATAATATATAATAATTATTCAAATTAACATCTCATTAATCATACAAAACAAAACTTAATTAAAAAAAATAGCTTTAAATAATTATTAACCAAAAATAATGAAAAATAAGAATATAAAAATTTATCTCAAAATTTTGTAAAAAAAATAAATAAACATTCTATGAAGGTATACGGAAGAAGTGGAGAAGCAAGGCTCAATAGAAGCAGCCACTACAGCACTGCTGCTCTTTGCCGCGGCTGCTGCCAGGCAACGTTATTGGGATCAACTTTTAACTTGTATACACAAGTAGCATTGCTGCTAGCAATATTGTCCTCGTAGCGTGCTACTGACAATATTACTGGGAGTTACATTTTCCAAAAAAACATTATTTGCGAAATTAGATTTGTTCCATCCCTAAAGTGAGAATAGAAATACCTTACCCAAAGACATTATCGAGAACAAAAAGCCACACTTGGTCGGCTTGGCTTCTCCCATTCATGTTATTTGTCTAGATTATGGCCTTCTGCCTCTATTCGTCTTTTACCTCTATATTATCACAACGAAGGCCATAATCGCATAAGGCTTGTAATTCTTCATCGTCTGCTACTTTGTCTTCTTCTCCCTATGGCCTTAATTAATTTGGAGCAAAATAACTTGTTAATATAAGGCAAGCGCAAGCGCGTGGCATATATACACACTAACTTGTACCAAATTATGAATTTGATTAATTTTATTTAATATAAATTTAAATTATAAATTTAAATATAGATAAATTATTATCTTATTTTTACTTATTAAATAATTATATATTTGATATAATTTTATTCATGTTAATTGTGAATAAATATTATATTTTTTTAATTTGATAAAGATTATTATATTAATATTTGAAATTAAAGAAATTTATCATTTGAATTTTTTTATCTTTTCAAAAATATTTTTCTAATATATTAATACTCAAATGATTTTTTTTGTAAATTATTTTATTTAAAAATTTAAATTAACTACTTTAAGTCAAAAAATTTAATTATTTAATTAAATAACAATTCATGTATTATCGTAACTAATATATTATTTTAAAAATATATATATATTTTAAAGAAATTTTATGAAGATTAAGAAATATTTTAAACTAAAATTGTAATAAGTACTCAAAGCGATAAAAATTTCAAAAAGAAAAACTATAAAATATCAAATTTAATATTTGATATTTAAAGATAATATGAAATTTAAAGAGTGAAAAAATTTTAAATAAATATTATTTATCGAATCAAAATTAGATATTATTAATCTTGTATTGATAAGTATTTTATTTTCATATAAGTATAATTTTTTACTTATATATAAATTATTTAATATAGATAAAAGGGAAGAAATTTTGAATTAAAATTAGAAGAAGATTAAAAAAATTAAAAGTTTTATCAAGGACATGAATTAGAACCAAAAAAGAAATAAAAAGAAAATTAAAAATTCTTATTCTTTATTTAGTGATGAGTGCAAGACACTCATTACGTAAAGGGTAAAGGGTGTTTAGTAAACTACTTTTTGATCAATTTTTAACTAATTTAAATAATTTTAATTATTTGATTAAATCAATTAGTTATTTTAATGTTTGATAAATAAATATTTCAATTAACTTTTTAGTCCTCAAAAAACTAAAGATCCTAACTTTTTCAATTAATTGTTTAACATTCAGGGTGTAAAAAGACATCATTACTATTGATCAATTTAACTTCTGACACCTTAATTTGTCCTTGATACACAAAAAATTCCTTATAAAAATATACATGAAATATATTATACAATAAACCATTTTCCAATTGATTCATATGTATTAAATATATTATTTCATCATTCATCTCTTTTCTCTTACCATCAATTTATAAGAAATAATAACATGAATAATAATAATAATAATAATAATAATAATAATAATAATAATAATAATAATATAAGAACTTACTGTTATATAAAATTATCTATTTCTTAACAAAAAAATTTATAATAAATTATAACTATTTGATTATTAAAAGAACATCTAATAATTATAATAAATTATAATTCTTTATTTTTTTAAAGGAAATTTAATAAATTATAATTATTTATATTTAAAGAAAAATTGATAAATATAATAAATTATAATTATTTACTTCTTAAAGAAAAATCTAATGAATAATAAATTATAATGATATTTTTTAGAAAAAATCATGATAAATAAAATTTTAAAATATGAAATATTATTATAGTAAAATAATACTCAAATAAATTATAAAATATATCTATATCCTTATATATCATTTTATATATAAATAATTAATAGTAAACAACTAATTTTACTAAAGATCTTTATACAAATAGTTAATACTATTAGCTAATTAAATTAGCTAATACAATTAGCTATTAACTAATATAATCAACTGATTGTCAAACTGGGTCATAGTAAGATTTGAATAAGGATAAGTGCCATAACTTTTATAATATTAGGAAAGTTTTGTTCAAAAAAATTAAATTAACTACTTTGCTCTAGAAGATTTAATTATTAATTAATCAAAGTTTATACATTATCATAATTAATATATTATCTTAAAAGAGTATATATTTCAAAATATATATTATTTATCAAATTAAAATTAGATACTACTAATCATGTATTAATAAATATTTTATTTCTATATAAATGTAGTTCTTTACTTATCTATAAATTATTTAATACAGATAAAAGAGAAGATATTTTAAATTATAAGAAGATTAAAAAAATTCAAAAGTTTTATTTACGACTTGAATTGGAACGACAAAGAAAAAGGAAAAAGAAGAAAATTAAAAGTTCTTACTCCCATTCTAATGGTAAATAGAAGGCATTCATTATATAGTGAAATTTTGATGAAAGTGACTATCATAACTTTTATAATATTAAGAATATGTATATATATGTAGCTTGGATTCCATATAATATACGAATTTGATTAATTTTATTTGATAGTAATTTATAGTACAAATTTAGATTATGAATTATAATATATTTAAATATTGACAAACTAACATCATATTTTTACCTATTAAATGACTATATAATTAGTATAATTACATTCATGTCAATTCGGAGGGAATATTATATTTCTTTTAATTTGAAAATTTTGTTATATTAATATTTCACATTAACTAAATTTATTATTTGAATTTTTTTCATCTTTCTGAAAATATTTTCTTAATATATTAATACTTAAGTAAATTTATTTATAAATTATTTTATTTAAAAATTTAAATTAACTACTTCATGCCATAAAATTTAACTATTTAATTAAGAAGAGTTTATACATTATCATAACTAATATATTATTTTTAAGAAAACATGCATTTCAAAAAAAATTATGAAGTTCCAAAAATATTTTAAATTGAAATTGTGATAAGTACTGAAAAACGATAAAAATTTTAAAAAGGAAAACAATGAAATATCAAATTTAATATTTGATATTTAAAGATAATATAAAATTTTAAATAGTAAGAAGTTTTAGATTATATATTACTAATTATATGTTGATAAATATTTTTCAAAAGTAAATACAATTGTTTACTTATATATAAATTATTTAATAGGAATAAAAGAAAATATATTTCGAATTATAAGAATATTAAAAAAATTCAAAAGTTTTATTCGCGATTTGAATTGAAATGGAAAAGAAGAAGAAATAAAAAGAAAATTAAAAGTTCTTCTCACTCTCCCTTTAATGAGTGAGAAGTGAAAGACATTTGCTATATAGAAACATTTTGATAAAGGTGAGTGTCATGACTATTTCAATATTAGGAAGATTGCTATAACGAAAAAGTAAATTGCTTTGACCTTCCCTGTAATTTGCCCAAATTACACGGACCACACTTGCACTTTCAAAATATACACTTTACTCCATTTTGACAAAATTATTAGGAATATATCTCGAATATTCTTTACTTTTATTAATGTTTTCATTTTATAAATTGTAAATTATAAAATGATAAAATTATCCTTTTTATTTATACAATTTTGATTGAAAAATCTTCATTTTACGGCTGATCTCTACCTTAGCCCTTGACTTGCCTTGTTTATTCGATATTCTTTGCTATGCCCTAACTCTCAGTATTGAATCATGTCCTTAAGGTACAATTTATTTTTGGGTTTTATTTGTTCTTCATTTTGTTTCATAGTTAGGTTTGATTAGGATTCCTTCATAGTTATTTATTCTTCATTTTGTTAGTTTGTTTTGCCTTTAATTTAGGGATTAAATTGATTTGGTGCAGTGTATTTGCATGTAATTTATGGATTAATTTGGTGTCTGACATTTAAATTTGTCCTTGAGAATCATGTTTGATCAAGGTTTTATTTGTTTTTTCCAATGCTAGTTCATATTTTCAGTCATATGTTCCAATGCTAATTTATATATTTTTTTATGTTATTTTTCAATGCAATTGGTGTCTGACATTCTAGGTGTGTAAGTGTTCATATTTTTACCCATTTCTTTATATTTTCCAATGCAGTTGCTATCTGCCATTTTGAATATGCAAGTGCATATATATATATATATATATATATACCTAATGTAATTGGTCCTTCTACTTCTATTAGAATAGATGATTTTTTCTCCTTATACATTTGATTCAAGAACAACCACATTATACATGGTGTGGACCCTAGTAAGTACAACTATTTAGATTTGGTTGATGACTTGAACAAATTTGTGCTGTGTGAGATTCCACTTGGAGTTAGTTGCACTTATTATATTAGGTGTCTTGTTCCAACCACCGTCAATCAATAGGTAGTAATTAGAACTAATAATGATATGTTGAATATCTTTGCTATGTATGCTAGTAGTAATGCTATTTATCTTAACATTTCTACCGTGGTCATAATTACTCCTATCTCACAATCTATGGTTTCAAATATTGATAATGTGCTTCTATTTGAAGCCTATGCCCATATAAACCAACAACAAACCTAAGGCCAACTCAAGTCACAAGCCCTACCCAAGCCAACCCCACAAACCCAAAATGACCCACCCCAATCTAACTCATTAGATGACAATAGTGATGATAGTAGTGATGAACCAGATAGTAAAGATATAGAGTTGTTGTCTAATGATAATTATACAGAGACAAAGGAGGGCGGTCACCCTTACACAAACTTAAACAGTAAAGATATGGAGTACAATGAATCAGAAGACATGAAAGATATCTCAGACAATAGCAAGGGAGAAGAAGAAAGTGATGGAAGTATGTTAAGTGCTAGCAGTGAAGAACCAAGTTATGTTGGATAGAGCCTTCAGTTCTGCTAGTGAGAGTAAAGATAAAGAAGAAGTTGTTAACCCTAACAAAAACACTAAAGTAAAAGTATTTACCCACCAAGAGAATGGAAGAGTCCATCTTGAAGAGAACCTAGTTTTTTGTTATGTGAATGCATTTAGGAAGGTGTTACAAGACTTTTTTCTTACAAGAAAATTTTAATGTGATAAGAAAAAAGAATGAAAAAGCAAAGGTAACTATGATATATGTAGGAGAAGTTTGTCTATAGAGAATACATATCTTTCCATTGCCTGATAGGGTAACATATATGGTGAAGTCATATACGGGTGAACATACATGCATCAAGAGCAATCAGAGAACTAATGTCATATCCACATAGATAGTTGAAAAACTAGAGAGTTTCTTGAAGGCTAACCATTACATGAGCTATAAGTTTATGTATAATTACTTGAACAACAAGTATGGAGTCCAATCACACCATATTGTATAAAACAAGGAAGAAGGCAATAGAGGAAGTTGACAGAAAGCATACTGAGAGTTTTGAAAGGATTCCTAACTATGGAAGAATGTTATTGGACCATAATCCTAGAGTGTGCTAAAAGTTGATTACCACCCTAGAATAGAACTCAATAAACATCTAACATTAAAAAGATTTTTTGTTTGTCTAGATGTATACAAGCAAGGTTTCCTAAAAGGTTGTAAATTTTTCATTGGATTAGACAAGTGCCATTTAAAGGGACTTTTTTAAGGGGTTTTAGGGATACAAATAATAGATTGTTCCTAATTGCATTCATAGGGATTGAGAAGGAGACTAAGGACTCTTAGGGATACTTTGTAGATTGTTTATATGAAGCTATAGGACATGGCAAAGAAGATAACCCATTCACCTTTATGAGTAATAGACAAAGGGTACTTAAACTAATTTTTCTATGTAAATTAACATAAATTGTAGACTATTTATATGATTCCTAACAAATTTTTCTAACCATTCACCTTTAGGGCTATCTGATGCTGTGAAGAAATTCTGGCCAAATGCTTAACATAGACATCGCTTAAAACATTTGGCATATAATTTTAAGGCAAAACACCCACTTGTTATACTAAGAGACTAGTTCTGGATGGCAATAACAACTCCCAAACCATTCTTGTTCAAGAAAGCCATTTAAAAAAATTTAGGAAATTGATGATGGTGCATAAAAACACTGAATGACATGCTAGTTGAAAGATGAAGTAGGCATGCTTTTGATCCTCATGCAAAAGGCCCTCACATCACTAACAATGTATGTGAGTCTTTCAATTCATAGATTAATAAAATTAAAGACAAACCTATTCTAAACTTGGTAGATGGTTTAAGATGCAAAATTATAAAGATTTTTCATAGGAAATATATACAAGGATGCACATAGAGTCAGAAGATACGCAAGAGAATTGTGGATGAGCTTAATGAAACATTACAGGATTGTGCTCATTGTAAGGTCTTTGCTATTGAAAAAAACCAATTTGAGGTTAGAGATAACTTTATAGGATTTGTGGTACATTTGGATAAGAAAAAGTGTAACTGTAATGCATGGGAAATAAATGGACTACCTTGCAAGCATGCTACATCCTGTATTCTGCATAACCGTGGGAACATATAAAACTATTATCATTAGTTCTACTTTACACAAATGTACCAACAGACATATTCACACATTGTCACCCCTTTACCTAACTCTAACACACTGGAAGAAGTTGAGGTATGGCCACCACCATGGATAAGGCTTGTTGGTCGACCAAGAAATAGCAAAAGAAGGCAAACGGATGAAGGGCCAGCCTCATCAAAGGCAAAGAAATTTGTTATAGTCAAGTGTAGCAATTATAATTAACTGGATCATAACTCAAGAGGCTACCAAAGAGCTCCTGTCCAATTGAAATGCCCAAAGATCAAGAAGGTATTTCTTATAATGAATATGAAGTTGATGCATATTGTGCTATCGACTCTTATAACAGGGTCAAGAGTAGCCAACAAGAAAGCTGTTACAATTAAAACTGCTCAATCAAAAGTGAGGAAGTAGAATTTGGCCAAGAAAACAAAATAAGTACTTGCAAACTAGAGATATCAAGTCTGTTTGTAAAGTGAATTTTTTATACAAAAATTCAATTATATGTTTAGCTCCTTTTGCATCACTTATATTCTGCAGAAAGCTAGAGAATAAGTGAACATGTCATGAGTGAACCTCATTAAAACTTAAGAAAGTGTCAACCTCACTATTTCACCTAGGAAGGTGCCCACTATTACTAGTGCTACTTGTTTTTCCAGATCTACCATTAGAAGTTCATCTAGTGGAAATGGTTCTACTAAATTCAAGTAGATAGAAATAAAGTGAGTGAAAGGTAATCTGTGAAGGCTTCATCTGCTATGAAATATTTTGAAGTTAAAAACCCAATAGTCACTGCCTATTTTGAACCATTTTAGTTATTTTACGTTACTTTTTTTAGACAATTGCTATTTTTTTGGGACCACTTTAGTGGTTTTTGTTATTTTTTATGGATAATTGCTATAATGAAAATCCATTGTACCCCTTGCTCACTTGTTTTGGCAATTTATGAAAGGGAATTTAGTGTTTTATATATAAGTATTTTTGTACAACTTAGGTGAAGCAAAAGAACATAGAACAAAATATTTTATGCATAGAAATTAGTGTTTTGGACCACTCTTTTTTTCATATTGGTGCACAGAAATTAGTGTTTTGGACTGTTATTTCTTATATTAGAAAACAATAGTACAATTTAATGATTTATAATTAACAGCATTAACCCAAAAAACAGAATAAAATAACATGCATTTTCAAAATTAATTTCCATTAAAATAAGCAAAATTACAAAGAACTTCCTTGAATGAAAATTCCATGCTCTCACTAACACAACAACCACTAAAATAAAGAGAATAATGCAAAATAAAAATACCCCACTAAGAAATGGTCCTTAGTGTACTAACAATTGCATCTAGCACTTCTATTCTTGAAGAAATATTCCTGAACTTATCTTTCAATTGCACAATTTTAGTGCTCTCAACAAAATTTTGCTCCTATTCCATAAATTGTATGTTCCCCTTTGTTGAATAACCTCTACCATCTATTATATTAGCAACCCAAGAATGAAATCCATAGCGAAAATCACACTTATAGTACAATTTATTCTTATTCTTCTCAGATCTGAAAATTTTAATGGAGCATAATTACCCACATTTGCACCTTCTTTTCACAAGCATTAAGCCTTTTGTGTTGACACCAGTCGAGGACATTTGCAAATTTATAACACAATTGCAATTTAAAATTAAAAACATAAACTCAAGAATAAACAAAATAAGAAAAATGGTCAAAGTAAGAAAAAAGAAAAAGTGAGAGGCTAGTTCACTATTTTCATATTATTAAAAAAGAAGAAGTAATAAGATAAAGATTAAAAGATTGAAAGAAGAAAATGGTTGGGAGAGTGAAGACCACCACCAACTTCTGCTACTGACCATCATTACCATCACTACCACCGTTGACCATTGCCTATCACCACCTTCCGTTGTTGACCATCGCCAACCATCACCTACCTCTATTGGCCACCATCCATCACTACCTTCTACTGTTAATCACTGCCTACTACCACTACTACTATTAATCATTACCCACCACTGCCTATCGTTATTGACTACCACTCATCACCATCTTCCGTTATTGGCCACTACCCACCATCACATTCCATCGTTGACCACCACCATCTACCATTATTTATTGTCGCTAACCATTGCCTGTTACTACCTACTATTATTGGCCATTGTCCACTACCAACTACAATTACTGACCATCAACCATCATCACCTATCACCATTGACCATTGCCCACCGTGACCTATCATTATTGATCATCATTCACCACCACCTACCATCATTGACTATCATCTATTGCTGTTGACCCCCACCCAATCAAACAACAAAAAAATAATCATAAATAGTGTGATTTCATTTAATTATACCAAATAAATTAAAACATAATTGTTACTATTATCATTACTTTTTCTTATTTGATTTCATATGGTTGAACCAAACGCCCCTTAATCTATTCTAGTGTAAAAGTGTTTTATTGTTTCGAAGATGATTTTTAGAATTCACCATTAAGTGTATCAAAATTAACTCCCTCTTTATACTATCACCTAATAAAATATTATTAAAACACTGATAATGTTGATAAAATAATTTAATTCCTCTTACATTTTGATGATATGATATTTTTTATTTAGTAATAGTATAAATATTTTATAGTAGCACTAGATAAAAAAAAATATCAAGCAATGAATCAAATTTAGTATCATAAATTAGTTTACTCATATTGTAAATTTTCTACATTGTGAGAATAAAAATGTGTCTTATCATTAAAAAAATTAGAGTAATTAAGAATTTTTACTAACAGGAAAACAAGTTTAACTCCTTTTTATGACGAGTTAACACATGTATAAATAATAATATAAAATTTATTATCAATGTATATGAGTGATAATATAAAACTCATTTACAACATTAGTGTATCAAATTAAATTAATTAAAATATTTTATAATTGTATTTTTTTATCGTCATTTTCATTTACCATTTACATATATGTAATAACAATGCATCTATATATTTTTCATGTGAGTTCAAATTGTATTTAGTATTTGTACTATCAGAAAATTGAATGATGATACGTTCATCATTTAAAACATAAGATCAATTAAATTTCTTTACCAACGGTATAAAGTTTTTACAGTTTTTTCAATGATATAGCAATACATGATGAATGATAATATACACTCCTTTATATTTTTCGTGTATCAAAATTAAATCTTATATCATTGTTAATTTATAGTTTGACATTACTTAAAACTAATGGAACATGTAATGTATAACTCCCAAGTCTTTAGAGTGATGGTTAACCTAAAAATTATTGTGTCATTGAACTTTTCTGGTGATGACAGTATATACGTAAACTACTTAAACAATATTATGACCAAATATAAAAAATAAAAATAAAAATACAGATCGAAGCTACCAGTGCCTGGATAGCTGGTGCTACCATACTGGTATCGACCTATTAAATGTAATAAAAGAGGGAATGCCTTAAACATTTTGTTGGTCTTCTCCCTTGTTTTGTCTTTTATTGCTAAAAGAAGTTGCATTTTGATGTCAATTGGTAAACCAGCATACGCCAAGTTTGAATCCGGACTGCAAATCGTATTAACTCCCAAGTCCACTTACTGTAGCAGTCACAAAAGCCTTCTCAATATCAATGCAAATAAAACTCATTTACAGTGGATAATATAAATAATTTCAAATTAAATTAATTAAAATATTTTATAATTATATATTCTAATTTTTTATTATTTATGTATATGTAACAAAAATATATTTATATATTTTTTATGAATTTAAATTTTATTTAATATTGATACGATCAAAAAATTGAATTGTCGTACATCATTTAAAATATAAGAGCAATTAAATTTTTTATCAATAATATAGAGTTTTAATATTTCTTTTCTTTATGCCAAGGGCATGAAAATGTCTTAAGATTTTTTATATATATTTTATTTTTAAATAATTTTGAATTTAAAAAATTATTTATTCTTTTATTTTATCACAATCTTGTATATACACATATATAACATAATGATTATATACATTTGAAAATATATTAACTTCTCATGACGCAAGGTTGAAATGATGAAATCCTTTTCCTAAAAAAGAGATAAATTAAAATAATCCAATTTAACTAATCAAAATGAGCACATAACATTCCATAATATGAAAATGTGTGGATGATATACTTAGATTTTTATAAATTATGAAATCATTTTATTCGCAAAAAAGTTTAATAAAAAGTATAATTTTTCAGGAAGTAAACAATATTTGGGTTGTTTGATTTGCCACTAACTTAAAAAATAAGGAAAATTCTACTTCCCACAAAACATGTGAAATTGCTTACCTAATCTCCCATAAGTAAGTTCTCCTTCTTGTATTTTTAATAAAATAAAATACATAATTATTCTTGTAAAAATTAAATAATGACAATAGTACCCTTTTAAAACTTTATACATTGTCTTGGTAAAAGAGTATAATTTTTAGGTAGGATATTTAGTTATTTTAACACTACAAGAAAAATCCGATATTCCAACGGATTTTATCCGTTGGAATATTCCAATGGATTTTCCCACGGAATAATGTCTGCTGGAATATTGCAACGAATTTTCCCACGGACTATCGATCCGTTGTAATAATTCAACAAGAAGTAGTAATATTCCAACGGAGTAACATGTCCGTTGGAAAATCCGTTAGAATTATCCAACGAATATTACGACGGTCATGTATCCGTTGGAATATTCCAACGAAATATATCCGTTGAAAATTTTTCGTTGGAATAATCAAAGACGCTTAAATAATACGGCGCGTTTTGATTATTTATTGAATTCCAACGGACAATTCCATTGGAATTTCCGTTGGAATTTTAAACCATGCTTAAGTAAAATGGCGCATTTTCATTATTTATTAAATTCCAATGAAATTTTTCCTTTGGAATGTCCGTTGGAATTTTTGAAACCCTTAAACTCGTTCCCAAATTCATTTCTGCAGATCTGGCCGAAACTTTTCGACGTTCATCGTAGCTTCCGACGTCTTCCAGCATCCAGTCGTCTTCTCCGATGAGATCTGATCATTTCGTTTGGTTGTTGAAACTCCAGTTGCGTCATAGTAAGGTAAAATCACTTTTGTAATAAATTTTACCGATTTGTTTCGTTTGTTTCTTCGTTTGAATGTTGTTTTGCCGCTGGATTTGATTGTTTATTGTTTTGTTGATTTTGGATTGATTTATTGCTGCTGTATATGTTTTTTGGATTGATTTA
>JANHAO010017075.1:0-14117 GCA_026873985.1 Saraca asoca
AGCTATCTTTTTTGCTTTCATCACCACAAGTGCTTCTTTGACTATCTTCATGATCCCATCTTGAATATGAGTTTTGCATCCAATACTATCTAATTGTCCCAAGGACAATAGATTTTTCTTCAAGCCCTTCACATGTCTTCCCTCTTGAATGGTGCGAATCGTACCATCACATAGCTTCAGTTTGATGGTACTAATACCAGTAATTTCCAAGGCATGATTGTCTCCAATGAATATAGATCCTCATGAGATAGGTTCATATTAATGGAACCATTCTCTTTAGGGTGTCATATGCCATATTGCTCCTGAGTCAATAAGCCAGACATTAGCAATACTTCTTCTGTCTTTAACGACTGTTGTTAGCTTACTGTATAAAATTTCACCATCATCTGAGATATTTGCTATATAACCCTAAGCTTTTGATGACTTAGACTCTTTGCCTTTATCTTTTTCATTCTTCTTGAGATGTCAACACTCCTTCTTATAATGCCCTTTTTTGCCACAATGATGACACTTGACATTCTTCTTACTTCTAAATTTTGATCTACTTTGATTTTGACTTTCACTGGGGCCACGTTCCCTTGATCTCCCTCTTGTCACCATCAAAGCTTCAGTTAGTGATGAGCATTCTAGTCTAGCTTCTTTGCTCTTGCATCGACTTTCTTCTTCAAGAACTGTAGCTACAATATCATCGAAGATTAGAACTTCCAGATTGTTCATCAAGTTGACAATGAGTTAATCATATGAATCAAGTAGACTCTAAAGTAGAATTTCACCACGTTCACCCACCTCTATATTATGCCCCATTATAATGAGCTGTGAAAATAGAGTATTGAGGGTGCTGATATGATCGATCACTGAAGTTAATTCTATCATCCAAAGGGTGTAGAGTTTTCTTTTCAAAAAGATTTTGCTATGTAGTGATTTGGCCTTGTACAATTTTGTAAGAGTATCCTATATCTTTTTTGTTGTTGTCTTCTCCGCTACACTTGACAACACTTCATCGGCTAGTGCTAGGTGCAAATTAGCAATAGCATTGCCATCTATCTTGTTCCACTTGTCGACATCAAGGATCTTGTCAAGCCTAACTTCAATTGCCGCCAAGTAGTTATCTTTTCTTAGAACTGCTTTCATTTTCATTTTCCATAATAAGAAATTATTCCCATTGAATTTTTCTAGTTCATACTTCATCACTATTGATGAAGAAACTTCTTTTCCACTAATAGGATCGGACAACACCACAAAAAACTGGTAATAAACTTGGAGCTTTGATACTGCTATTAAAAAGTAGTGGTATGAAGTATATACTGCAATTGAAGCAAAAAACTAGTAAACTAAAGAAGAAATTTTACTATAGTAAAAGGAATTACAATTTCTCTCTTATAATACAAAAAACATTCACAAAATGGGATGCCGATACTTTGAGTACAATAGGGTATATATAGTAACCTAAGAGTGGCTCTTTGATAACTCTAGCTATATAAACTTTATCATACATGAATCATATCTAGATACATGTACTTTCATATTCAAAGTACATGCACATACAATGAAGTTGAATAATATAATCCTAAAACACATGAACTTTGACATAGAAATTAGCCAAAAGTAGCTTTACTTTTCCAACAAGCTAAATACTTTGAATAGCAACATTCTCCCACTTAAAGACACTTTTGTTGTAAAGATCTTCCATCCTTTCTATGTTTGCCATTTCTTGCAACTTACATCTCCACTATGCCAAAAGATGACTAACACCATATAAATTTGTCAGTATTGATTGGTTTTATTAACATATCTGCAAGATTGTCCTAACTATGAATTTTTTGAATATTCACACTTCTTTCTTCCACTTTTTCTCGTACAAAATGATATTGTACTCTAATGTGCTTTGTCTTTGAGTAAAATGCTGGATTCTTTGCTAAGTGTAAAGTGCTTTAACTATCACAAAATAGAATAATCTTCTCTAGTTTGTGTCTAAGCTCCTGTATTAACATTTGTAGCCAGATCGCCTCTTTGCTAGCATGGGTAGCTGCAACATATTCTGCTTTTGTTAAAGAAGTTGCTACAATAGACCGCGGTTTTGAAACCCAGCTTATAGCTCCTCTAGCAAGAGTAAACATATAACTTGAGGTGAACTTGCTTTTATCAAGATCCCTTGCATAATCAGAATCAACGCTTGGTTCTTGTACTTATTGTAGAATAATTCAAACCCTGGATAACCATAGCAAGTGATTTTATTGCCAAATTCCCCAACTGGAAAGGGAACATAATATAAGGCCCATTGCCTTCTCCCCTACAGGGTGTCATAATTGTTTCATAAGATTCAGCTCTTGTTATTGTGATACCCATTCAGAGAATTATTATCAAAAAATAGGAAGGAAAATGGCAAGCTGGCCATCAAGCACAAGTGAAATGAATGTACTAACTACTAAGTGATTCATTGGATTAATTAACAAAATGATGTTTGCATAAACAAATAGAGAACTAGGAATATCTTGCACTTAAGAAGATGAGATTGAGTTTTCCTGTAGTCTAAAGCCCTCTTATAATCTAGTGTTTTTAGTACTGCTCATCTAATGCTATAGTTAGATACTCGTTGTTTCCCATGGATCCCTTATTTCAACTTCAATTATTTTAGCTGCTGTGTGCTCAATACAGTGCCATAAGCTTGAGATCAACTCTTTTGGTTTTTAACATGAGTAAACCTCTTTTTCCTTATAAGAAAAATTCAAAATTTCTTATTCTTGTAGTTGGAAAATAATTTTTTAATCAATTTTTGTCTCTGTGATATCAAGTAAATTAATATTTAACAATAATAAAATTGATAAAAATATTTTACAATAATGAAAATGAGAAAAATTAAATTTCACATATATAAAAAAGAAAGTTTACTCTTTTTAATATTAATTAGGGTGCAGACTTCCATGCCCATGCCCTAGTGAAAAGTTATGGCATAGAACCCCACTTATGTGGCTCATTTCAAGCATTCGTTTGTCACCCAATCTGATATGTGTTAGCAAAAGGTGAAGATTTGATTGGAAAATATTTGTACTTAAATTCTTTATCCTTCCTGTTGATTAGGAAATAATCCTTTTGGTCCTCTATCTTCCTTCACTCTAGAGGCTGCTAGGTTTTTCCAAAGGTGAAAAGTTTGAAGGTTTCATTAGGGGAATTACAGTGCAGTAGAGGAAAGAAGGCTTTGATAAGGGAAGCGTAGTAGAGGAGGGAGGAAGCAGAGGGTGTCATTGGTGGTGGTGGTTCATTTGTCTCTATCTTCATCATGGTCTCTATCGCTCTTCTCTCACTAACATCGATCGTTACTCATCCAACCTTTCTCTTTGTATTAGGATTTCTATTTGAAATTTTGAAAGGTCGGTTGATTACCCCTTTCATTATTATGATATTTTGATTCCAAAAATTTCCTTAGTCTAATCTTTTCATCTTTCAAGTTTTAATGTTTTTTTTTGTTAAAGGTCATAATCTAAATTTGGTTGTAAGTTAATTGGATTTGTGTTTGTTAAGTTGATAATTTTTGGAATGCCATGGACGCATATCATCATTGTTATTAGTATTTGTTTGTTAGGTTGCTCATCACATGTTTGATATTTGCTTCAATTTTAATAATTTTCATGTATATAAGTTTGCTTTGACTTGTCAAGGGATCATTCCAAGTGGGTGGGTTCTCTCAATATCATTAACTATGTGATTTTTCATGCACCTCAAAGTGATTTAGTAATGATCTTTCAACTAGATTAATTTTCATGGATATGTGTGGACAGGTTTTTTCAGTATGATTATCTATAATTTTTGCATGTGTTGATGGTAAAATTTGGTTCATGCAGAAGACCCAAACTTTAGCCAAAAGGGATGAGTTCAGAGACCCAATACTGCTTTCGAAGTGCAGAAGAAGGTAGGCCAAGAGGAAGAGGGGATGGAGAGACAACGAGTTTAGCATGGTTCGGCTAAATCCGGGCGGTACCAGACCCTACGTCCATAGCGGAGACTCTATTAATATGCTGAGAAATGATTTTAGCAGAGTTTCTACTTACAGAGTTCAGCCTCTCCCCCTTTTCTAACAATGCAATCCTATTTATAAAGGAAGGAGGAGTTACATGCATTAATTGTAAGCTACAATTGTGTTACATCAAGATATAAATGGAAAAGACAATAAAGAGGCTACAATTCGGCTACTGTAGAATGTAAGCTGCGGGGTAGGCCCCCTTGGTCAGCTGTAGACTTGTGTTTGTCTACACCCGTCGCTCAACGCTGCTTTATTGAGTGAGATGTTGGGGGTCCCGAGCAGGAATTCCTAGCTCAGGGGCGTAATGGGGACCTACTGTAGTGAGGTTAGTGCTGTTGTAGCAAGGTAGTGGGCTCGAGCAGGGTGATTGATTGCTTAACGAGCTGGTCTTGTGATTTTCTCGCTGTGTCACTGTTTCACTGCATTATGAGGTGAGGCTGGGATGGTGTCGCAATTACTTCACTGTGCCGCTTTCTGATGGGTGAAATGAAGCTTGTTGGGCACCTCTGGCATGCCCGGGGCTACGAGCTCTCGAGGCCATTTTTTGCATATAACATAAGCCCTCAAACTCGTAGTTTGCTCTACAGGCTGGGAGTTAAGACTTTGCAATTCCCGATCCGTCAAAATCTTATCTCATGTATTTTCATCAGCTCACAGCTGGAGCTCTCTAATGTAGATATACTTTGGGTGAATAATTGATTCATCAATTCTGTACACTTCAACGATCACGAAGTCACACTAGCATTGAGTTTTTAAAAGTGCCTCTGCACCTCAGGGAGCACAAAGCTACGCCGATTAAATGAGTATGTTTTGAACGTCTCCACGCCTCAATGAGCCCGCATCTGTACTGGCTAAATGAGTATGTTTTAAGCATCTCTACGCCTTAGCGAGCACGAAGCTGCGCTGGATAAATGAGTATGTTTTGAGCATCTTCATGCCTCGGTGAGCCTATAGCTCTACTGGCTAAATAAGTATGTTTTGAGCATCTCCACACCTCAGTGAGCACGAAGCTGTGCTAGATAAATGAGTTTATTTTAAACATCTCCACATCTCAGTGAGCACGAAGCTGTGCTAGATAAATGAGTTTATTTTAAACATCTCCACATCTCAGTGAGCACGAAGCTGCACTAGATAAATGAGTTTATTTTAAACGTCTTCACGTCTTAGTGAGCACGAAGCTACGTTGGATAAATGAGTTTATTTTGAACGTCTCCATGTCTCAGTGAGCCCGCAACTTAACTGGCTAAATGAGTTTATTTTGAGCATCTCCATGTATCAGCGAGCTCGCAGCTCAATTGGTTAAGTTAGTTTATTTTGAGCGTCTCCATGCCTTAGCGAGCTCGCAGCTCAACTGGCTAAGTGAGTTTATTTTGAGCGTATCCATGCCTTAGTGAGCCCGCAACTCAACTGGCTAAGTGTTCATTAATTCTTCTCTAGATTGAGCTCTAGGGGGCCTCAACTAGACCACAGGTCATAGTTGGCAGAAAAATCCCTCATAAAGTTTGGGAAATTGGCCACATGAGAGCTGTGAATGCTCTTCTAGCCATTCAAGCCTGCGGAGGACTTCCTCCATTATCCAGTTCTGTGTCTCAGATTGAGGGGTGGAGCTTCCTGCTCGTTAAGAGCCCTCCAATCACTGGCTATCATGATCTTCATGAGTTTCCTTTTAAGCCCCTTAAGTTTCAGGAGCAGTAGTAGACTATTGGTGAACCCCTACAATGGGAGTGTCCATCGGTTGGAGGGCTGGAGTGGTTGAGCTCTGAGTTGTTCTTTCTCTGGCTATTGTTAAGTTGTGATGGAGACTTTAGAGAGCAGATGGTCCCCATAGATGACGCCAAAATGTTGATGGTGAAATTTGGTTCATGCGAAAGACCTAAACTTCAGCCAATGGGGATGAGTTCAGGGATCTAATACTACTTTCGAAGTACAGAAGAAGGCAGGCCAAGAGGAAGAGGGGATGGAGAGACAACATGTTTAACGTGATTTGGCTAAATCCAGGTGGTACCAGACCCTACGTCCATGGCAAAGACTCTATTAATATGCTGAGAAATGATTTTAGCAGAGTTTCTGCTTACAGAGTTCGGCTTCTCCCCCTCTTTTAACAATGTAATCCTATTTATAGAGGAATGAGGAGTTACATACATTAATTATAAGCTACCGTTGTGTTACATCAAGATATAAATGAAAAAGATAATAAAGAGGCTATAATTCGGCTACTGCAGAATGTAGGCTGTGGGGTGGGCCCCCTTGGTTAGTTGTAGACTTGTTTCTGTCTGCACCCGTCGCTCGATGTTGCTTTATTGAGTGAGGCGCTGGGCATCCCCGAGCGGGAATTCCTAGCTCAAGGGCATCATGGGGACCTGCTATAGTGAGCTTAGTGCTGCTATAGGAGGTAGCGGGCTCGAGCAGGGTGATCAAC
The DNA here is from genome assembly GCA_026873985.1 of Saraca asoca. Lineage (NCBI taxonomy): Eukaryota > Viridiplantae > Streptophyta > Magnoliopsida > Fabales > Fabaceae > Saraca > Saraca asoca. Next base: position 6,438 of record JANHAO010017075.1, read on the forward strand.
TGCCTGACGAGTTGGTCTTGTGATCTTCTCGCTACGTCGCTGTTTTGTTGCGTCACAAGGCGAGGCTGGGATGGTGCCAGGACTACTTCGTTGTGCCACTTTCTGATGTGCGAAGTGAAGCATGCTAGGAGCCTCTGGCATGCCCGGGGCTATGAGCTCTCGAGGCCATTTTTTGCATATAATAGCATGCACTTCAAAATGATTTACTAATAATGAATTGATCAAGATTTGGGCATTTTTTTAGCAAGGATGATTTTCACTCAAAAGGGGTTCAAATTAAAATTGTAATTCAATAGAAAAAAGAGATCACCCCTTTCAATTTTTTTTTTCATGTTGGTATACTTTTTTTGTTAACATACTATTTTGCATTAGTCTATCTTTATATATCCAAGTTTTTTCAAGGAAAAAGGTGATAAGCAACTCAAGTGCCATTCCTTATATGGTATGAATCCATTATTTATAGTATATCATAGCATTATATATTTGAGACATTATTACATTGAAAGCCATGGGTAATAAGATGTTGTTTAACTAGGAACACAGGGATTTGGCAAGGGATGCTATGAGAACAGTGATACATGTATAATAACTCAATCTATGTTATGTGCTCTTTCTTCCTAACAAAAATTGATCTATTTTATTTAGCTTAGATAAAAATGATACATGTATAATAACTCCCAACCTTAGCAAACATGTTATTTTAAAGACAAAGCTTAACATAATCTATTTCACATTTTTTATAATATAAATGTTTGGAAGTATAAGAAGTTGAGAGAAAGAAAAAGAAATGAACTAATACCTTTTCATATCTAGTTCATTATTTGGGAGGATAATTGATCATTTTTTTTTCTTATTTTCTTCTATTCAAGTGGGCATTCATCAAAAGGAAAAACATGTTTGTTTGAGCTAATTTTTTTTTTGCTTGACATTCCTATTTTTCTAGCAGCAAATAGTAATGAGAGAAGCATGTTTTTGCCAGGCTTTGAAAAGATGAAGGCCAAAAGCATATGTTACCAAGTGAAGTTGGGGGACTTTGGCAAATGTCATTGAAGCAAGGTTCATGAAGTCAATGATAGGCCACATTCTTCACAAACATCATAAAGATTATTATAGGAAGACCATGCTTTGTTTAAGTATTTGATGTAATAGTCGTTATGTCAAGTTGGCGGGGACTTTAATGCCCTAGTTCTTCGATGCCCTAGTTAAAAACTGGGGCATTAAACCCTGTTCACATGGCATATTTTTAGCCATCCATATATCCGTCTAAATATTGTTTATCACATTAGCTAAAAAATGAGATTTGAATTTGTAATATTGTACTTTGGTCCTCCATCCTTCCAGTTAACAATATTGAAATCAAGTCCCTATCTTAGGGTTTTCAAATGGAGAAAAAAGAAAGGCTCGACAACATATGCACATCAAAGGAGGAAGACATAGTTATTCATCAGCCTCATTTTTTGCTTTGAAACTACGGTTTGAGGGAAAAAGGTGTCATTCTTTGTCTGTCTGTCTTGGTTCCCCATCATTGTTATGAGGTAACTATGGCTTGGTGCTTGAAAACTTTGATTGATGCTAAGCTTGAAGCTTTATCTTCTAGGTTACTTGTTTTCTCCAAAATTTGTCAAATTTTGATAAAAAAAATTATGTTTTTTTTTTTCACACATTATGACATTATATGAATCAGGTTGGGAAATTAGTTTTGGCAATCTAGATATTTCATTATAATAAACTTTGGATGCTAATATGTATCTTGATTAATTGCTTTAAGAAATATGCTTTGGTAAAAGTAAGTAGTAACATAAGAAGAGAGAAATGTAGTTGAAGTATAATGGGTTGTGATATTATACCCCAAATTTTCTTGCAGGTGTTTGTTGTGTGAACATATAGCCATTAGTAAAAGATGATCTTCATGGTTAATTTTTGTGTGTTGGAGCCAATATAAGGCAAATGTATGATGTCTAATAATTTTATTAGAATTTTTGTAGTTTTTTCATGGGTCTTTTAACTTTATGAAAATGCCTTAGAGGCTAAAAGTTACAAGAAGCATTTGATTGAGAATCAAATTTGAGAAATTCTCTCAAGACCTTAATATTTTCTTTCTTTTCAATGTTTATTAATATCTCCTTTCATTTTTTACATGTGATTTATCTAAGTTGAATTTGGCTTGTTTCATTACTACTATTCAATATGTTAAATACCTCCTGTTTGGTAGTTCTATTCCACTAGGAGAGTACATGTTGGCTTCCTAGCTAGGAATGAAGGTATCTTTTTCACCTTTAATCAATTTAATTATATATCAGGGTCTTAGTCCAAAAACTTGTTTTATAGACATGCTTTACAAACTTTAAACATGTTGTGTGCCAAACTATCTTCATGGTGTTTTAATTAAAACATGTATATGATTCATGAAAAACTATAAAAATCTTTCAAAGCCATCATGGTTGTTCCTTTTGACTTGTAAAACATAAAAAGACAAGCAAATACCATATATAACTTCACACCACACATTTGTTACCTTACATAATCTATTGGTTTAATATCAAAAATATTTGTGATAAGTTGATTTGGTGTATCTAATGCTTATCCTCTTGAACGTCGACTTGAAATATTATCCTTTATGATAGTTTGATGACATTGGAGCTCATGAGACTAAAGTTGTTGTCCATAATTTATGGTTTAATGACAATGACAATTTGAAACTAAACTTTAATATTGATCTTGAGGTTGTATTTTGGTTTGATTGGTTTTTCTTTTGACTCTGCTTTCACTTTGAAAGTGGTTCATGTTAGGATTTCTTATATAGATTACCATAATTTAATTAGTTATATGTTATTGGATTAAATGAATATCATGACACCTAATTATATTGAGTCCATCAAGTAAGTGATCAAACTATTGTGCCTATAATGACACTTAGACTGTTAGCAGACTTTAGTGGTGTAAGCCTTGTAACTGGATCAATCATGATGGGTCAGTTGACCTAGTAAGATTATAGTAAGGCAGGTCCTTACTTATACCCTAGATAGAGCTATAACTATCCCTTGAAGATGCAATTTAGTTTCTCTCCCTTTCTTTGCTAGAGTTTGTGAGGAGTGAACTTACTTAATGAGCTTTTGCTATAATAGTTCTCAATTTGCGTCAGGTACAATTATTATTATTATTATTATTCTAGTTAATTTATTTGCACATATTTGAATTGATGCTTTGTAACATGATGCAAAAGCTTAGATTAATTAGCCTTTTAATTTTTTTTCCAATTTTCAACAATTGGTATTAGAGCCATTTTTTTTAACATGTTATAAGGCTCAAACTTGTGCATAGTTATTTTTTGAGATTTTACTTGATTCATAATTTGTAATGTAAAATTATTATGGATATAAGGACATGAGATTTATTTATATTTTCTTGCTTAATATATTTACAAATTGGTTACATTTTTTTTTTGCAAATCTTCTTGTAGTGAAATCATGAATTGATATAATTTGAATTTTTTTCTGGAAAATTCAATTCATAAATTTGAAAGATTTAAAGAAAATTTTTTCAAATTAATTCATGATTGCATTTCAAGAGTCTATGATGTGCAAAAGACACAAATCAATTTAACTAATGTTGATAGTGGATTTTAGTTCGGTCCCAAATCCCCCAAACCAGAAGAGTTTTAAGGACTCAAATTATAATCCGGTTGAACAAGAAGAGATGGACAGGAAGAACAACAAGAACATAGAGGGATTTTTAACGTGGTTCAACTAAAACTGGGCAGCACCGGTTCCTACGTTCATGGTAGCTTTTATTGATCTAAAGAAATTTCTATAGAGTTTCAATATAGTTTCCCACTTGCTTATAGTGATCTCCCTCCTCTTATTTATAAACATTGGGAGATTACAATTGTAATTACATAATTTCTATTTCCATTACATCAAGTAATAAATGTATAAGATAGCCTAGACTACTGCAAAATAACTTCTGCAGGCTACTTGCTGACTTCTGTAGATTACTTTTTTTGGGTGGGCCCTACTCACTACTTCTTGCAGATTGGCCCCACAATAAGTCTAAATGGGTACTTGCTTCCAATTTTCCCTTGATGAGCCCTTCTACTGGGCGAGATGTCACGTCCATGAGCTAGGACTCTTAGTCTGGAGTTGCTGCTGGCCTTCGATCAATAAGATTAAACTTCGCAAGCTCACAATAAGTTATGCGAGCTCGCGCAATATGAATTATCAGCTTTGTGAGCCGGGGCTTGTTCCTTAGCGAGCTAGGGCTTTTGCCTTGTTCCGTGCTTTTGAGTGATTTGATGATCTTGGCTCTTTTCTTACTTGGACTTATCTATCATTGGGCCTTTGCTAGGCCATTTTGCGTAGTACTAAAATACACCTACAACAACTAAATACTATTAAAAGGTTAAATTTTTTGAAATCTTTACCAAGCCATTTGGGTAGGGGATTTTGCTCCTAAATTCGACTTAATTATTATGTATTTGTTTAAATTGATTGAGGTTTAATTAATAGAATGATGAGATACACAAGCCTTCAATCAATTTTGCAGAACTCGAATTGTTATAACATCTATTTTTCAAATTCTTGAATCAAAATTTTCTAAAAATTTAAGTTAATTTTAATTTTTTCCAATTGCACAAACCAGTGCCAATTTTATGAAATTAATGGAGGGTTTTGATTGAGAATGATATGGGTGAATAAACCCATGCAAGAAAGTTGCAAAACATGACTAGATGTTGAGTAATTAAATTGAGTCAAGATCGAGTTTGAAAATGGATCAAAAAATTCAACATAGAGAAAACATGCAAGGAAGAAAGACCAGAGGTGCTGGCATGTCTAACTCATGCTTGTGCTTGGCATATAGGCTCCATATGCCGTGAAGACGGTGGCGGATGGTGATTTTGATCATGCTGTTGGTCTCCACTCTCTGAGATGGTTTTAAAACATATTTTTCTAAAAATAAAATTATTTTAATTATTTTTTACCCAATTTATTTGATTGCCAATTTGATATTATTTCGGTTTAAAAATTTTATCATGTGATTTCTACATATTGTCCTACTTTTTGGAATTTTTCCAGAATTTTTGCTACTATCTTGTTATTATTTGAATTTTTGTATATTAGTATGCATGGAATTAAGATTATGAAGAAATCATATAACTCATGTTATGCCACTAAATTTTATATAACTATGTATTCACATATCACAGAGTCAGTTGCATAAAATTTTATTTAAATAAAATTTTAATTGCATCTAGGAGAGTAAAGTGTTAATAATATGTATACTCAAACAATTACCAAATTTCATATTTGGTATGGAGAGAGGAAGAGCCAAAGAAAGGCGTTGACTTTACTGCTACGCAAAGCTCTTCGTGAAAAATGGACACACTCATAAAGTATACCTGATAGCTGTGATGAACATTAATGATAAGACTATCATGAAAGGCATTACTGATCTCCAAATGCCAAAATGTTTATAGACTCTGTAGCTAATAGATTTGTAAAGTTCGATAAGGTTAAAAAGGATATTACCTCTCATTGCTAGATAAAATAGTTTAGGATGGTGTTAGTGGAATTTGTGAGTATATCTTGGAATCGGTATACTACTGTAATTGTTTAAAAGGCATGAAAGTGGACTTGGAAGATAGTCATTTGATTTAACATATTCTAGAGTCTCTTCCCATTAAAATTAATGCTATTGAGATATCATATCACATCAAAGAGGTTGAATAGAGTTTTAATAAAATGACCTCTATAGTTAGTCATGCAAAAAATAACATGAAAAATTGAAAGATCTTTATGCTCACTTTGTTTCACATGGATTGAATGCTATAGGTAGTTACTAATATTTCATCTTTATTGATAATTGTTCAAGTTTTGGTTAGGTGGAAAATCCCATTGAAAAGTCAAACTCCTTAGATTATTTTAGGGCATTCAAAGTTGAGATTAAACTCAAAATGAGATAGAAAACCAAATGCATCAATCCTATTAAAGGTGATGAGTACTATAGAGATATGATGAAACTAATGGAAATCCCAATTCTTTTAGATTCTGGAATTAAAGCTAATAATGCTATGCCTGAAAATGCCTCATTGAATTATGTTATAGGTGTTTCTTGGGCAATGCAAAACAAGCTTACCAAAGACCCAATAAAATGCAAAGCCCAATCATAGAGAGCCCAGATTGGGGTCGCTTAGCGAGAGTTACAGCCCACCAAGTATGAGTAAAGGATGAAAGTTGAGTGAGGACCTGATCCACTGAGGAAGACTCTGACTCATTGACAGAAGCACAAGCACCAAAGACATCCTTTAAAAAACCCATTGAATGAACTTGGTGAGGTCAATCGACACGGCCTTAGGTTGCTAAGGTAGCGAGCCGATAATATGTACAAAAGGTCCAGTCAGCAGCTAGAGACATGTGTCCCTCAACCGACAGATCATCATTCAGAATTGACACATCAGCCCCTTGGATATTTGACAATGATTCACCCAACATTTATTATCCAATGCCAAACATTTAATGCCCATAGCGACATATGTAATCATTTTTTTGTCTGTAAAATTACACTTGTAACCCTCCCTATGTCTATAAAAAGCAATGGAGAGTCATTGCATGGAACAAAAGAGAGAAATTTTGCATGCAAACACTCTACTAGAATAGAGAAAAATCTTAGTGAAGAGAGCACAATTGTAATCCTGCGAGACCATATAGAATTGTTGTTCTTTAACTAAAAATATAGTTCAATGTGGACGTAGGGGCCTAAACAGGCTTTAGCCGAACAACGATAAAGCTCTGTGTCCATTACTTCTCCTTCCTCTCTTCTCTTATTTTTCCTGATTTTTACTTGCTTTTTTAACTTACAATCTGTGGTTTCAAGAACTGTCCCTATTGATTGAAATTTAGATCCTTAGAACCAAATTTATCGTCAATAAATTAGATCATAGGAAGGTGAAACTACATGCTTATAGACATGATTAGATGCATGTTGGCATATTCAATTTTACCAGATTTTTATGGAATGATGTTTTGAAAACCACTGTATATATTATGAATCATATCCATGGTAAGTCTATGTCTAAAATCTTATGAGAATTGCTATATAGGAAAAGTCTAGTCCTAAGCATTTCCATATTTTGTGGTTGTAAGGCAGAAGAAAAGCCATATTATCTATTTCCTAAGTAACTTAATCCAAAGACTATATTGATGATCACTTTATTGAATATTATAATAGCTATAAAGGTAGAAAATCTTATTGTCTGACCTAGATTAGCAAGATAATTGAAGCACTTTGTTTTGCTTATTTTGAGGATTGATTTGATAGTGAGAATGAAAGACCATATAATATCTCTCTTAAAGAGGTCCAAGTTGCTATTCTATTAGAACCATCACTGGTTGAAACAAATTGAATTGATCTAGTACAACATATGATAAAATCTATGGTGGAAGTTATAATGTTTAATGCTACTTTGGTAGTAGAAAAGAAATGAGTCTTGTAAATGAAATACCTTTAGGGGGCGTTTGGTATACTGATTCTTTTTTTGTTCCTGGGAATCATGTTTATTGGGAATGTTAAAAATACGTTTGGTTTACCTTAAATATTCTTGGGAATGTTAGGCATCCCCACGTTTGGTTCTAATATAATTTTCCTGGGAATCTTGACATTTTTGTCCAAAATACCCCTATCTAT
>JANHAO010017076.1:0-14115 GCA_026873985.1 Saraca asoca
ACACTCTCTTGCTTCTAAACTGAAATGGATTATTGTAAGTACATTACCTGCTAATGAATTTTCAAGAATTTCAAAGTGCAGAATAGCAAAGGATATTTTAGATACCCTGCAGACCACCTATGGTTATAGATTTAAGATTGATGATAAAAAGGAAGAATAGCATTGCCTTTTGGCAAAGCATGAAAAAGTAAAGGTTCAGAAGTTTCCTATTTTCTATTATAGTTCTTATGTAAGTCACTCAGATGAGGCCAATAATTCTTATGAGGAAACCTTTGACGATCTTGATAATTTTGATGATGAATCTCATGAAGATCCTATTGAACTTTGTGTAAAGATGCATGAGGCATTGTTTAGAACTCAAGAAGAATTAAAGAAAGTTAATAAGGAGCTAGAACAATTGAAAATTAGGAATGAGGGTCTGTTGAAAAGGCTTGAGCAGACTGAAAAAGAAAATACTAATTTAAACATCTTAGTTGAGAAATTAGTTAGTGAAAATAATGCATGTAAGTACTGTGAATCCTATAAGTGTAAAATAGAGAAATTGAACAAGAATTTGCAAGGATTCTCAAATAGCAATGCAAAGTTGAACAATATGCTAGACAATCAAAGAGAATTTTAAAGTAGAAGTGGCTTAGGATTTAAGCAATATAAAAAGAAGAGATCAAACAGGAATTCTAGATAGATTACCTACTATTATTGTAATCATGAGGGCCACCATATCAGATACTGCCCATATAAAAATGGAACATATGTGTTGAAACCTAATGAAAAGCTTGTTTGGTTACTTAAGGTGTATTTGACTAATTCAAATGCTACTGCTTTAAGGTTTAACAGAAATTTTGCTTCTTACACTAACAAGTTTGGACCTAAATCCTACTAGTTACCTGCCAAGTCTACTTGATTTCAATTTTGTAGGTATATGTGAGGAAAGAGAAAGCAGCTCATTATACAAAATAAAATTTGCAGGATAGACCTTGATAAACTCCTTTCTAATTTTATGAAATTTGCTTATTTCTTATACTTGATTTGTATTTTACAAATACTGACTTAAGCTTCAAATATATTGCTAAATTTGTTTTGTAGGAACAGAGAAAGAGCTTGAAGCATCAAATAATTTGAGATATCTTTTGATTAAAATTTTAGGAAAACATCTTAGAAAAACTGAAACAATTAGCACTATAATCAATTTGCTAATCGATGTTGTTTATCCAGTTTTTTTCCTTACATCGAAGTATTAATCGATGCACTTCTCAATATTTAACTACAAGCATCGATGTATACCTTGATTTAGCCTAGTTTTCAAAGTTATGAGAAGGCTAATTTTTTTAAAAAAAAATTTCCAAGATACTGGATACATCGATTACATATTCGATGCGAATAACAATACTCATACACACACTGATGTTGAAATCGATGCACATATGAATACCTGATGAACAAATTCATATCGCAATTGATGCATTAGTAATTTTTAGCACTCCACATCGATGCATACATCGATTCAACATGAGATAATATAAATACTCACATCGAAGCTGAATCCATTTCAAACAATAACCTAGCCCCCTTATTCGTCTTTTCTCTTGGCACCTCTCCTCTATAATCTCAAAAATCTTCAATTTCGAACTATTTTTCATCAAAATTTTTACACAAAAACATCAACAACATCATTCTCTACAACTTTCACCCATTAATTTATGCTATAACCTCCCAAAATCAAAACCTCCAAAATTAACCCAAGACCCTAAAATACCAAAAATTGCATCTTTTAACCTTCTCGTCAACAATGGCCAAGCGCATCAAAATCCTAGCAAAGTGCAAGGACAAATCCCTAGTTAGACATGCTCAATCAGATGAAGAAGAATCGATCTTCATGTCCTAAAATGAGTACGCTTCTTATCTTACCTTTGAAAATGAAAAAGGTCAACCATTGAAGTGCTTTAGTGACCAGTTGCTTAAGACAACCCATTTTCTTTAGTTATTTGCTAAGTATAAGCTTGAAAAGGTTTTGATTTTCAAAGATACAACCTACCCTAGGTTTATGAAAATGTTTTATGCTAACTTAGTAGATACTAATGGCAAATTATCATGTTATGTGATGAAGAGACACATTATCATTGATTATGAGATTTTAGCAAATGAATTTGAAATGGATAACTTTATGCCTAAGCTTATTGTAGGATTTTTTACTGAATATAGTAAGGAACTGGCAATTAGGATGCTGTTTCCCTACTCCACCCCAAAAGATGGCAGTGGGAGATTGCTAATAACTGGCATGTCTCCTGAAGATATAATCCTACACTATGCTTTGTGCAAAGTTACTTTACTAAGGGTCACCAATTTTACTCAAATAATGGAAGATGATCTATTTTTAATGTGGATTATTAAAAACCAAATTGATTTCAATTTTTCATACTTCGTTTTGAAATATATGAGCAATTGTTCTAGAAGAACTGATATTGGATATCTTCCTTATGGTATGATCCTAACCCTATTTTTCACAAAAGCAAAAATAAAGATTTCAAATGAACTTTTGGCTTCATGCCCAAATATAATGATAATGATCGTTGCATTGCATTTCCACAAAATGGGTTTTTAAGCAAGATAATCAAGGAAAATGGATCAGGGAATCACCTCTCCCCACTCAATCCTCTAGTTAAACATCAACACAAGAAGTAGTCTCTATTGAAATTGAAACTAGAATGACTTCACTAATTGAACACATGCACAAACATATGATGGATCAAACCAATAAAATAATTGATAGTCAAGATGCATGGTTCAATGTCATGACTGAAAGAATGTCACTTTTAGAAGAAAAAGTTAACAAAATTGACAAAGAGCTGAACAAAAGACTTAATTCACTCAATGATCAAGTTGAAGAAATCAGGTTGAGACTACAACAGCAAGACAAAGAGGCTAAGATGGAGAATTTAAATGAATTACCTCCTGAGTAGTTTTATTTGTATTTAAATTTTATCCCGTAGTCCCAGTTATTCCTTTTATTATTTTTATTGTTATTTTGCTATTGAGACAATATTTTAATATGCTGTGTAATTTTGGATATTTTGTTGCTATTATGGATATTTTTTGAATGTTGCACTTAGTTTATGATGATATTTTTGATGATTAGATTATTTTTATATTTATGTATGAATCCTGAAGTTTACACTGGTTATTCTATTGTTCATGATAATTCTAGTTGATGTATGTATTTAGATTAATATGTTCTATTTTTTTTAAAAAAATTTGGTACATATTGTTTTATTACTTTTTGATGTGCCAAAAGGGGGAAAAAATATGAGATTCTATTTAAAAATTTCCCATAAATTTTAGATATCATTTTCAAACTAAAATATTTTATATGAGATATTATTTTCAATTTGAAAGGGGTAGAAAATTTTATTTTGAGAAAAATTTATTTTTTAGAAAATTTTATTTTTGAGAAAATTCTATTTTTAGAGAAAATTTTATTTTCAAAAGAAGATAACCCTTTTTCTATTTTATTTTGAAACTGATCTAAAATTATTTGTCAACATAAAAAAGGGGGAGATTATTAGCCTTATTGGCAAATTATTAGTCTTTTTAGCTAACAAGATTATTTTGATCAATAATTTTACAATGAAAAACAATTTTATAATGAAAAATGATTATACAATGAAAAACAATTTTCACTTTGTGAATCGATTCATGAATTGGTTCATAAAAAGAATCTTGTGGAATGTTCTCAAATCGATTCCCAAATTGATTCATAAAGAAAAGTTTTTGAAAATGTTTTTACTAAAACATTTGAAAATATTTTGAATTGATTAAGTAATTGATTTACAAATCTTTTTACACAGAGGGTTAATCGATTCATACATCAATCCGATCATGAATTTCTTCATGATTTTCATAAGCTAAATTGATTTCAAATTAATTAGATTTTTATTAGTTAGTTATAACCACTATGAATTGATTCACAAATAGATTCAAGACTTAAAAATCAATTATTTTTAAATGTTGGTTACAATAACTATAAATGCCCTCTCACTCTCATTTCAACATAAGTTTTTCATATCATTCTCTATCACTTTAAGTGTGAAAAACAAAAAGAGTTCTTGTGCTTCATTTGATTTAACTCTGCCTCTCAAAAACACATTGGAATAAAAGCTTAGATCAAATCCTATGAAAGTTACACAGTTAGATGTTTGAGATTTTCATCTCAAACTTTGGTATTGTATTTCTTACCTTGTTCTTTATTTCAAATTTTTAGGTTGATAGGAATTTGGTCTTTCATTTGCAATTTTGGTTGATAGAAATTGAGGATACAAAGGAAGAGATTGATCTTCCCTTTGTATCTTCTTTAGTTGAGGTTTATTATAGTTAGTCGAAGAGTATATTGAATTCTTTGTAGATCTCTAGATTATGAGATTGATCATAATCTTTAGGAGATATAAGAATCGTTGTATCTAGGCTAGGCAAGAGCCTAGTGAAATCTTGTGGTAAACTTGCTATTCAAGAGCCCAGTCAAAATCCTATCATTGTAATAAAAGAAGTCATCCTATTGAGGATTGACTCAGTGGATGTAGACTTCATTTGCGATTTCAAGTAAAGTTGAACTACTTTAAAACCCTAGTGTTTCTTGATTTATATTTTTGCATCTTTCATTTTTGCAATTCAGTTTTTCTAATATAATTTTGTTATACTACTGCGTTGCATTCTAATTTTCTAAATTTTGATTACTGAAATTCTATTAATTGATAAACTAAATTATTCAATTTGATTAATTGATAATTGAATTCATAATAATATCAGTCACTTCAATATATTCTTTATCTTCTAATAGAAATCTTATTGAAAAACCTTGTGCAACAAGAATCCAATCTCAAAAGCTTAAAGAGTATACAAGTTACAAATGTAAAATGGGCAAGATTAGTATTTTAGGACCCTCAAATGACTGAGTGCCCAGGGTTATCCTCAAGGTAACAAATCCTTCCACTTGGACCTGCCTTCATGTGAAACCAATTAGAATACCTATACATGTCCTTTTGAATGTTAAGAATGTTAGCAGCATGCAAATACAAAATATCAACAAAACTTCCGTAATTGACAAGTATTTGCTTGACTATGAAGTTGTGGACTAGTGCTAAGATTACATTGGATTGTCATGGTCTTGATTCATATTATCGAAATCTTTTTTTTCTCTATCTTTTTTTTCCCTTTGACAACCATTATGGATCAAAGATGCCTCTTTCTAGCATTCCTAGTGGTTCCTCATCCAGAGAAACTTCTTATGATTGTTTCAAATGTCCCTACGACTAGAACTCACTTTCCACCTACTTTCCTTCTATTTGAATGAGTCATGGTTAGTGATGTCACTTTTTTATAGTTTCTCTTTCTTAATCATCATTCTCCCCTTGAAACTTCTTGTACTTAGAAAGGTGCCCCCTTTTTTTTGGTTCTTTGATTTCTTCCTTTAACATCATGTAATCATTAGTTTGGCGCTCATAATCACGATGGAATTTACCATATTTTGACTTATCCACTAGGGGGAATTTTCTTCACTTTTGAGGGGGAACTTCATCAAATTCATTGCTTGCACATCTTTGACAATATGGTTGATTGGTGCATTCAACAATTCATAATTATTATATTGCTTGCATGGTGGTGCTTGCTCTTACTCATGCCTTTATCCCTTGGTTGAACATTTTTTGCTTGAGTCCGCTCAACCTACCTTCAAGTAAGTTTAACTTGCTCCTTGTTAATATATTTTTCTAATTGAAAAAATTGTTCTAAAATGGATAATGCATGCCTCTTTGCTAGTGATAGGTAAAATTGTCTCAATTAAAGACCACAATTAATTTGATATACTATCACACCTTTATTAAGGTCTTTGATTTCTAAAGCTAAAGTATTAAAATGGGAGGTATATTTTTAATGTCTCGTATTATCCCTACTTTAAATTTAACAAAGCCATTGGCATTTTTTTGGGTGCTCTATTGGTTGCAAAGTGAGTGGAAAATGCTTTAGCTAGTTGCTAGAATCTATCAATTAACTATCTCAATAGCATCATGGCCACCATAACTTGACTTTCTTTTGGGTAGTGGAGAAGGCATGAATATGATGACATGTGGGGCTCCAGATAATAGCATAGATGCCTGGAATGCCTCTAGGTGTTCCTATGGGTATGTCATCCTATTGTAAGGATCAATATGAATTAGTGGTTTGAAATGACTAAGTAGTAGAGTAATCATTATCACCTCAGAGAATGGGCGGCTATCCTTATGGTAGGAAAAATATTTTTCTGGAGCTTTGGGTAAGGTCCACGATTGGATTTATGTCATATGGCTGATGTGTATGATCTATGTGGTTCTATAAATGGTGGCAAAAGTCGACTATGTTTAGCAGAGCTATGTTAGCTATTTGCGATGGTTGCACATACAAATTGTAGTTTAGGAGAATTTGTTCTTGGAAATGCTAATGATTCGATATTGGGGTATTGAAGGCATTTATCAGAGGAGGGATGGTTGGATTTGGGGCTTACTCAAGTTGGGTGGATATTTGGTGTAGCTAGTGATTCTATGGTGTAGGTGGGCTATAAAGTAAAGTGAGTTAGGAATAAGGGAAGGAGGTGATTGGGATGGGGCTAAGACAAGATTGATTTCAACAAGGATAGGACTTAATGGGTAAGGAGGTGGTAGGGGAAGGTTGGTTAAACTTATGCATGATGAAAAACTTCCAATTCTCACTACTATTGGCGGACTTGATTTCCCAACATGTCACGCTTGAGCTTAGCAGTGATTCTATGAGCCTTATTTGGCATCTGATCCCGATGATGTTCATCTTGAGCTCTCTCACGATGACGATGCACTTCCGAAAGGGATGGAACATAAGCAAAGTGAGAATGAGAATATTTCAACATTCAGGTGGCTGGGAAGGCCACAAATGATGCCAAATGAAGCTTCTCTACTAGAACAAATTGATTGGAAGGATGGTGGATGGTCGAGGAATGACCTGCGCAAAGAGCAATGTTAGTTGTATATGATGGATGTGGTCAGTTGAGTACACTGTGACACCTAAGTTAGTTCTAGAAATAGACCTTTAGTATCAATAGTGAGACTAAATCATATAAGAGAGGTACCTAAGGGCTTATATAGGTGTCAAGAATGCCATTTAGTATGCTTCTAGGTGAATGGGGAGTGCCCTTATGTTCCTAATATATTGTTGGCATGAATAAGATTCTTGCCTTATGGTTGATGTTGTAGTAATGCCCTTTGTGTACGTTTCTAGGCATACCAACTTGCATGAGGTCATAAAGAGGTCATCTCACCTTTAGTGAGCTTAGCAACCAAGCTATAACCTAGGCCAACTGACCTAGAGTTTTTGGTTGTTCGGCTATGGTTCTATGCCACTTTGAACCAATGATCCCTATGCTTTATCTTGTGAAGAATTAGACTTTGCCTGCAATGCTATGGGCCGATTATTTGACCATTATCCTTTTTCTCGGCAATTTATTTGGATGAAGTTAAGTCACTTAATCCACTTGTTGACATGGCTGAATAGTCACAGTGTGGGCTATGTCATTAATCATGAACTATTATATCTTTTGATCATGAATCATTATATCTTTTAAATATGAACTATTATGTCTTTTGGACATGAACTAGTATGCCTCTTGGCTGTAAACCAATATATCTTTTAAACATAAACCACCATATCTGTCGGATGTGAGCCAACATATCATTTTAATTGAGTCTTATTTCTCAACAATCATAATACATCATACCGTTTACCCAATAGTCATATTACTTCGTATTGATTTCCCCTATAAATACAACCCTCTTTAGAACTTTTTAAAAATAGATAATAAAAAAAAAATAAAACCCTCCTCCTCCCTTTCCTCTCCTTCATTTCCACATACTTTTGTTTGGTTATATATTGTCTTGTTGTGGTTGCGACCTGCTTTGCTTGTGTTATCAAAGCAAAAGAGTCTACTAAATCTTGGAGGATTATCGCATCAAACTTTGCATGAAGAGGCGGAAATAATCCTTAAAGATAGTGATAAGTCACACCTCGAACTCCACTTTGAACAACAGCAGAAGCATTGAACCAAAATGTTAACACCATGAGTCTTTGTCCCTAATAAGGGAGGGACATGTAATTTCATAAATAAAAGGGGAACTGTGTATAATTATCTCTAAACTCAGGGAAGATGAGTAAAATTTATCCATCTCTTTAATCTATTGATGTGATAAGTGGACTCCATGTTTTAAATATATCCAAAGTTGTAGCTATTTTAACACAAATGTTTAACGTGCATTGCAGTATTGTCAGGTTTAATAGTTGTGCACTCTAACTTTAGTCCTTGAGTAAATTAGATACCAGATTTCAAACAATTTAAAATACTATTTAATTGATTCAATGGCAGTTGTGATATCTTTCTATTCATATGACTTTAAAAATAATATTAAATTGGTGACCCATTAAGTTATTATAGTAAAGTGGTATAGAAAAAAATTCAATAAAAATGTGATTTATTTTTTACATTTAGATATTAAAAATCCATTTAGCTATAATTTTTTAATTATTTTTTACACTAAAATACAATTTTATTGATAAAATTTGTGTAGTCTTCAAGAGAAATTCAATTATCAATTTTGTACATGTGAATTGCATGTAAAACTTGTTCCTCTTCATATTGCAAGATTTTTCTTTAGAAAAAAGGGACAAAAACAACATTGTACTATGAAACCTACCCCCTTGTAAAAAGACAAAAAACCACATTGCATGTGGAGCAAACTTTGAAATAGAATTTTTATTTTATTTCATTCTTTCGTGTCTTAAAATCACCTGCCAGATTTATTTTTTATGAATTATTATATATCAATTTAATTCAATTATTCTTATATCCTAACTCATTTCTATTCTCAATGGATTACACTATGAACTTACACCCTTTGTTAGAGGGTATAGATGTAGTATTTTCACATTTAAAAGTAAATGTGGAAGAAAAATTATTCATATATAAACTTGGATCTACGGGGATGTGAGCTAAAAGAGCCTGCCTAATGCTTATCTACCAGCCCTTTTTTTAGTTGTCATTGTGGGTATGTACTGCCTCATTAAAGGTTTGGTTTGACTTAGTTATTTAACTATATAAATCAGGGTTAAGCTAATATACTGGCCCATTTAATAAATAAGTCTATCTTATTTAATTTTAGGTCTGTCTTGTTGGTCTATTAGACCGACCCGTCTAACTATATATGTATATATATTACATATATATATTCACATATATTATTTTATATTATTTTTACATTAATTTAAAAATATGATTTTATAATTTTAACCTTAATATCTTGTTTCACTCTGATACTTTTAATTTTATTTGGTGAAATTAGATGCAAAATTTCATTCAATGCACTATTTATTCAATAAATTTATTATTATTATTTTCTTTAAGAGGCATTAAATTTTAATGATTAAGCCTAAATATGCCAACATGTGAGACCATGCTTCTCAAATTTTGTAGGCCAGGCCAAAATTTTGGCCTGTAACAGGTCATAGGCTAGGCTCAGGCTAGGAAATCTTAAAGCATGCCTGGTTTATTTATATTAAAGTCTAATTTAACTTGACTTATTTCCACCCCTAGTTGTCGTGCAGGCGCATTTTGCAAAGCCCAACATTTTCCTTCTTTGTCCATAGCGTTTGGTGTAAGTTGCATTCTTTACTTCGTATGGGTGGAAGTAGGAAAAAATTTACAAATTTTGTAAACTTTAATTTTTTGTATATTAGACTAAAAACAAATACAAAGGGGAAAATATCTAACTGATGACATAAGTAGAACTTAGAAAAGATACGTGCTAAACAAACCCGCAACATAGACATACATATTCTAAAATAGCCAATAATTAAAGACATATTCTAAGTATCAGAAGGTTGATCTTGATTGATAAAATTTGGTGAAAGTGCTGATATGTGCTAGTATGTTTGCAAGAAACATTATGATGGGTAGAAGTAATAGCACACCGAATGCAATTACGATGGTTGCCCCGAATTGTATCACCTTGAACATTTTGGTATAGACTTTTGATGTAGGATCCATATGCCCTAACTATTAATAAAAATCCATATGCCCGATCATCCATGGATAAGTGCTTTAAGTGTGGTCAACCAAGACATCTTTCTAGTGAGTGCTCACATCAAAAGATTATCAACTTGGTAGAATGTGATGATGACATAGAGGAGGAAGAGATGTTGAAAAAAAAAAAAGAAATAATTATAGAAGAAGCATATGAAGAAAGAGAAAGAGTGAATTTTGTTGTGCAATGATTGCTTTTTACCCCAAAATAAGAGGACTACACATAATATCATAACATCTTTCTCTCAGAGTGTGCAGTCAACTAGAAAGTGTGTGATATGATCATAAACAATGAGAGCAATGAAAATATCATATCTAGGGGATTGGTAAACCACCTTTAGCAAAAAAGAAAAAAAAAAGGAAGCATTATGCTCCTTATATAATTTGTTGGATCATATAAGGTGTTGAGTTGAAAGTAACTAAAAATTTCCATTTCCCTATATCCATTGGTAAATCCTATAAGTATAATGTAATCTACAATGAAGTTGACATAGATCATGTCATATATTGTTAGGACGACCTTGGAAATATGATGTAGATGTCACTCACAAAGGAAAAGAGAATATTTAATCTTTAAAATGGGGAAAAACAAAATTGTCATTAAACCAATTGTAGAAAGGAAGGCAAAATTCAAGGCCATTACAATGGAAGGAAAATCTCTTAATACTTCTAAGAAATCTAATATCATGTTCAATATTAAGAATAGGGATGAAGTTTATATGTTGATCAAGCAAGGAAAGGAGTTAATTGAGGTAAAAATTTCTAAGAAGTTGCAGTCATTATTCAAAGTTTTTTGCACACATCATGACTATAGACCTTTTTGATAGTTTGCCACCAATACGAATCATGAGACAGAAGATTAATTTTCTGCCATGAGCTAGTTTGTCAAATTTGCCACATTATAAAATGAACCCTCTGGAGTCCAAAATTATGCAAGATAAGGTAGAAGAATTGCTAAAGAGGGGATTTATACAAAAGAGTACAAGTCCATTTGCAACATCAATTTTAGCACCAAAAAAGGGTGGAAGATAGTGAATGTGTGTTGACAATCAGGCTATGAATAGGATAACCATCAAATATAGGATTCCTATTCTTCAATTAGATGATGTACTTTATGTTTTGTCCTATTCAGAGATATTTTCAAATCTTGATCTAAGTAATGGTTACCATCAAATTCAAATAAAACATGGTTTGTCACTCCATTTGGATTATCTAAACCATCAAGTACCTTCATAAAATTAATGAATAAAGTCTTAAGCCACTTTTGGAGGGCTTTGTGGAGATTTTTCCAAATGGATTTATAATTTAGTAGTTCTTTCCATCCTCAAACTGATAGTCAAACTGAAGTTGTCAACAAGACTTTGGAAAATATTATTAGAATCTTTGCAGAGGAAAGCTAGAGTAGTGAAATTATTTTTTTGCACAAGAAAAATTCACCTACAATAATACTGTCAATAGGTTCATTAGAAAATCACCTTTTGAAATTGTTCATGAGAGGATTTCAAAGCATACTTTAAATCTAGTACCATTGCCTAAAATACCAGGATATAGCATTGTTGTTGAACCTATAGCCAAGAAGATCTAGCATGTACAATTTAAAGTTAAAGGAAACTTTGAAGAATCAAATGTTAAATACAAAAAGGTTGTTGATAAGTATAGAAGGCTAAAACTATTCAAAGAAGGTGATTTGGTTATGGTTCATTTGCATAAGAAACGATTTTCTATAAGATCCTACAATAAACTGTAGAAGAAGAAGATAGGTTATTATAGAGTTTTGAGTAGGATTAATGACAATGCTTATGTTGCGGATTTACTAGAGTCCTTAACTATTTCTAATACGTTTAATGAGGTTAATTTATATGGGTATCATTTTCTTGATACATTGCTAAATTCAAATGCTACCTCAAATATGAGTTTTTCTTAAGTGGAGGGGACATAACTTATGCAGTGGAAAGTGGTAAAAACTCTCTTTGATGCTCTCAAAGAAAAAAACACTTGAAAGAATTATTATTATTATTATTATAAAATCTAATTTGCTAGTAGGTTGCATTACATATTTATAAGGCTATAGGCATTTTTTTATTAGAAATAAGCAAAGATATCTAATAAAATAGGGAAACAAGACTCTTAAATAAACTAGAAGATTCATAATTAAACTAGAAAGCAAACTCCAATAAATAAATAAATTAGAAGACTCCTATATAAACTAGAAAGAAAACTTTGAAAATAAATTAAATGCAAAACTAAATTAAACTTAGAATCTTACATTGTTTATAATACTAGAGTGCTACTAACCCTATGAATCTTGTCCTACATCTACTTTCAATGCCCTCCAATGTTGCTTGCGTGAATGAAATGTTATAGCCAGTGATTGATCATTGGTTTGAATTGAAGAATTGTGTAGAACTATCTCCATATGTTGTTCTTTAGCACATTTGTACTCCACTGATCCTTGAATTCCATCAACGTCTAGATCATGTAGTTCTAATTCTGTAGAGGTTGTAAAGTCAAAATGCTTGCAAATATTGCCCTTAAGGGAAAAATTTTACATTAAATGTAGTAGATTGGGACATGATTGTCAAAAAAGCTAGGCATTCAACTATCATAGGCCTAACTAGACCATCATATGTCCTAGGTCCCTTTAGACTATGAAAATAAAGAGGGCAATGCTTGAAACACTCAAATAAATTATTCCTTGATCGAGAGCTCTTACAATATGAACCAAAATGTCCTATATGTCCACATTTAATGCAAATCCTAAGAATTTTTTCTTTTTTGAATTGAACAAAATGTATTTTATTTGCATATGATGGAACACAAATTCCAGAATGCTTAAAGGAAGCAAATTTGTTAAGCACACCATCCGAAATACTAATTTGCATTATTAATTAGAAGCTTCCATAGATTGCAATTGATTTTGAATTAGTAGTTTTTGCTCCTCAAGATTATTTAATTCAGTTTCTAACACTACTAAAAAATATACTATTTAACGATGGTTAAGTAAATTGCCACCAATATAAAATGATAACAACGGTTAATAAAATTGTCTTAATATTTTATGGCTTTTTTAATTTTAGTAACAATTTAAATGATAACTGTTACTATATTAAAGCCCAAATTCACACCTTTCATTTTTTTTCTTAGCCCATAGAGACATATAAACAACCAGAATAAGTGTGTCTCTGCCCCTTGCCTGTTAGGTTTTCATAAGAAGAAAGTGTGGTGTCTCAAACCCCCAATTCTTCAACCATATGCAACGATGGGGAGTATAAGGATTCCTCTCAGTAGCTCTTGCACGTGGAAGCTGCATTGTATTTGCACTATTCTATTGGCCGGTTGACTTGGAAGAATAGTGAGCGTTGATTTGCTGGAGGGGGAGATGGGGTGAGATTTCCCTCCTTAACCTCTTAAATGCTGCAAGTTGTCTTTTTTCCCCTTTTTGGGTTAGTTTCTCTGTGATCCGGTGAAGTTCTTACTTTTTCTCTGAATTTTCCTCTTAATTGGGTTACAATTTTGCATTTTCCAATTTGAATTTGATTATGGGTATGGCGCTCTGTGGACATCGAATTGCAATTCTAAATTATATGCATTTTATCCCATTTTGATTTAATTTATTCATTTATTAATTTTATATTGCATCAGACTCCAAATGCCTTTGTATATGGACTATGAACCATTCCATTCGCATTCTGCTTCACTTCATTGGGCTAGAATTCGTCTTCCTCATCTCTAGAGGTTTTTTATCAGGTTTCTATTCTTATTTATTTTCACTAGGTTTCTATTCTTGTCTTAGCTTTTTATTTTTGTATTCCTCTTAAGTTGCTTATTGGCCTTTTATTTTCTCCCTAGAGGTATCTAAAACAAAAGTGACCTGTAGTATTTCTCAAATTGGAATATGGGTCAACAAACTACAAGGTTTATTATTATTGCAATTATATTATAACCCTATATACACACACCACTTGATTAATTCAAATATTAAACTTGCAAGA
>JANHAO010017077.1:0-14117 GCA_026873985.1 Saraca asoca
TATATATATATATATAGTTTCAGCTTCAGATATGTCTTATTCCAAAGTTAGACAAAGAAGATTCTATTATTATGGAGAAAGAAAACATTCTGCTATTCTGGAGAAGTTACATATATATATATATACCTTGAAATACTTAGCTAGATTTGAGAGCTGCGAGCTAAGTGCGGCCTGCGAGGTGAACCTAAACTTTAGATCTGATACCTGCGACCTGGCGCTCATATTTGAAGTCGTGTGGTGAGAACTACATCTTTGAGGTAGGTGGGGCCTCTGAGTTGTACCTCATGCTTAGAGATGAAACCTGCGCCCTAGATGAGACCTGTGAACTGAAACCCACATTTTGAGCTAACCACTGAGAGCGGATAGCTTAATCCAAGACTACGAGCTCGGTGAGCCCGTTGAGCTCTAAGCGATCTGTAGAAGTAAGAGCTCAGTGCTACGTGTGAGACCTGCGAGGTAGCTAAGTATATGTTCATTTATGGTTTTCATTTTGAATAGTTGTGACATTATTCGATGGAGGATTATTCCATGGATGTTGTAACTTATGCATATATACTTACGTTTATTAAAATCTTAACGACGCTTTCTATTCATAATTAATAAATAAATAATGCATTATTAGGATGTGAAATTTGGGCCGGGTTAAGTCTAGGAGCAAATGCAGTCGATCAAGATTGGGGTCCAGTACAGAATCCAATTCCGTCAAATGAAGACTCCGGTCATTAATTGAAAGCCAGGAAACCTCATGATGTCACATAACGGAAGGTGCAATGCGACTGAAAGAGTTTAAACCCACAACGAGCAAGATCGTCAGCCACCTGAAGATGACCAAATGAGGATAAAGGCGACAACCTAAAAGTCCCATTCGCTCGGCCCCTAGCCTCCTCACTTGCTCACTGGTAACGAATGCCCGTATGGAGTCCAGTCAGCCATCAGGAGTGTGTCAAACCAATTTGACAGCTCAAGCCTCAAGATTACATATCAGCTCCCCAAAAATCTGACAATGATTTGCCTAGCATTTATTGCCTGATGGCAAGCATTTAATGTCATAAGCGGCAAAGATAATCATTCTGTTGACCATGAAATTACATTTGTAACCTTCTCCCTAACTATAAATAGAAAGGGAGGGACCATCGTAGGGGATAGTGAAAAATACATGCAGAAACTCTGCTAGTAAGAAAAGAGAGAATTCCCTATGTAGGAGCCTTAGTGAGAGAACACTTTGCCTATTATAAGAAAGTCATACAACTATTGTAATCTGACCTAAAAAAGACCTTCTGATAGTGAATAAAAGAAGAGCAACGTGAACGTAGGAGCCAAGAATTGGCTTTAGCCGAACCACGATAAACTCTTGATGTAATTGTCCTTTTTCTCCCTTCTCTAGCTTCCATCACCATTATCTCTTCTTTCTTCTTAACTTGCAGTCAGGGGTGTCACTGGACAAAACTAGTTGACCGGATTTTGGTGTCAATATTTTGGTGCTAGAAAGAAGGCCCTCACTGCATATTCCTCATCTCTAATCTTTGAAAAGCTGTTTCAGACATAATGGAAAGGGGAAAACTATCAGGAATACTGAAATTCCTGTTAGCCAACTAGAAGGCTAGATGCAATAGCAAAACGTAGTTGCCCTTACAACAGGCCCCGAAGCTGGCGGTAGGTGGACTTGGCAACGGCGCCAAGAGGCTCTTGACAAGCGCCAGGAGGCACTGGAAAACACCATGAAGGAATTGGCCGACATGGTACGGACGTTGTCTTAAGTGCATGCCCAAGGCGCATCAGGACGAGGGGGAGCAGTCACATCTGAAAATGAGCATTGCCATCCGGGAACTCAACATGATTAGCAAACTAAGGTTGAACGCCATCAAACCTATTCACTTCATTCCTTTAACTCACGATTGAGATCTAAAGTCCATCAAATTCGAGAGGATAACGAAGACGAGGAGGACGACATCCAGAAAGAAGATTCACATCAAAGCAAAGGCTTAGGCAGAACTGTTGACGATACAGAAATAGATCACGGCTCGACTGACTATGAATGCAGCCAGAAGCACAAAACCTTAGATCGACATTCTCGTGGGAAGCGAGAAGAAAAGAGCCAAAAAACCTCTAATTGTCAATCAAACTCCTGAGATCAAAAGGTTAAGGAACTATGCCAGAGAATGGAACGATTGGAAAAGAATTCCACCTCCCAAGGAAATCGAGAGTCTCGCGAGAGGAGAACCCCCCTCTCTTGCCGAATTGAGACAGAACCCTTTCCCCACAAGTTTAAATTTCTGAATGTCCCCCTATACAATGGGGACAATGACCCTTATAATCACTTGGACGCTTTCAACGTCTAAATGGATCTACAAACTTCCAATCTGCTGGTGAAATGCTGAGTTTTCCCAGCAACACTCGGGGAAATACCACTGACATGGTTTAGAAGTCTTTCGACTCGCAGTATAAGAAGCTGGGACGAATGTCAGACCAAGTTCCTCGATCAATATAGGGCACTAAAGAGGTAGCTCACCCCCTCCTGCTATCTAGCCACGATTTTCCAATGAAAGGATGAGCCACTCAAGGACTATATCATGAGGTTCCAACAAGAAGTCAGAAATGTTAACAGCCCATCGGATGAGAGTATCCTCACTACAATCTTCGTCGGACTCCAAAAAGACAGGAAGCTATACGAAGACATATACAAATCTCCTGTCAAAAGTTTAGGCGAGTTCTATAAGTGAGCTGTGAAGGAAACCTATTGGGAAGAGACTTTCGGCCTAAGGAAGTTGAAAAAGAAAGAAGAAGCGGACACCTCTAAGGGGAAGAAAAGAAGTGGGAACCAGAAATACCAAGGAGGCTGAGAGAGTGGTTCGAGAGGTCAAATCACAAAGAAAGCCCGAGGTGAGCCCTATCAACCTCAAAGTCGCTATGAAACCTACACCGTCTTGTCAGATGCCCCCGCTAGGATTTACGCTACAGAAAATGATAACAAAGAGTTTGGTCGGCCTAGGCTTATTAAGGCCCCTATATATAAGAGAAATCGAAACAAGTTTTGCGCCTATCATAGCGAAGTTGGGCACAATATGTCAGATTGTTAGGCGCTGAAAGACACCATCGAGGACCTGATCAAGAGAAGTTGTTTAGGAGAGTACATGGTAGGAGCTCCGGGACAGCAACCCCTGCACCCTCGACAACACATGTCGCGGCATCATCAGACCCTTGAGAATGAGGAAGCGCCTTCTATAAGGACGCTCTTCACCATACATGGCGGGCTTCACATCGGTGGCACATCAAGTCAATCACGCAATCGTTATGTGTGAGGGGTAGGCCATGTCCTTCTCACCAGCCATATGCAAAATGATAGGCCAACCACAAAGGCGAAAACTATCGCAAATGATATCTCATTCACCGAAGAAGACGCATCGGGAGTGCACTTCCCGCATGATGATGCCATCATCGTATGGGTGAAAATAGCCAATACGGAGGTGAGGAGGATAATGATAGATACTGGAAGCTCCGTCAACGTAATGTATAAAGCATGCTTTGATCAGATGAGCGTAAGCACGAGCCAAATAGACCCATCACTAGAGCCCCTTTATGGATTCACTAGAGATGGGATACTTCCAATAGGGCGAATCAAACTCCCACTCACCATAGGAGACCTGGACCGATAAGCCACCATCATGGCAGACTTCTTGATTATTGGCTATCCATCAGCCTATAACATGGTACTAGGACAACCCATCATGATCAATCTTGACATGATAGTATCAAATAAAATGCTTATCATAAAATTTCCTACCCCGAGTGGAATGGGGTGCATCTGAGGAGAACAACAAGTAGCCTGCCGTTGCTATGAAGAAGCGGTTAAACTCGGGGCACATGGAAAAAAGGTGGACATGGTCTGTGGTAGGTACTTCTTCCCAACGAATGAAAAAGGGGTCACCTATAACCTTGACCCCTGAGAAGTGGATGCTGAATGGACCACAGGGCCAACCGAGGATCTGGAAGATGTGCGGGTAAGTGAGAAAGATGAGGAGAGGTGCTTGAAAGTGGGAAAACGATTGCCACCCTATGTAAAAACACAGCTGATAGACTTTCTTAAGGAAAATTCTGACGTATTCACCTGGAACCATGAGGATATGGAAGGCATTGATCCGAAGATAATGTCACATCCACTAAACATCGATCCCCAGGCTAAGCCAGTCTATCAGAAGAGAAGGCCAATGACCATCGAACGTTACACGGCACTTAAAGAAGAGGTGGATAGACTCCTAGCCAACAATTTTATCAGGGAAGCATGGTATCCCACCTGGGTAGCCAATCCCGTCCTCGTCAAGAAAAAGAATGGGAAATGGAGGACGTGTGTTAATTTTACAGACCTTAACCGGGCATGCTCGAAAGATAGCTTCCCCCTTCTAAGGATGGATCAGCTTGTTGATGCGACAGCGGGACACAAACTCCTCAGCTTCATGGATGCCTACTTGGGATATAATCAGATTTTGATGACTACGCAGGACGAAGAATATACCTTATTTATCACTGACCACATATTATACTACTACAAAGTGATGCCCTTCAGACTCAAAAATGCGGGGGCAACTTACCAGCGATTAGTGAATAAAATATTTCAAGAACAAATTGGCAAAACAATAGAGGTTTACGTGGACGACATGCTTGTAAAATCCAAGCAACTCATCGGCCACGTTCGCGACCTGGATGAAATGTTTCAAATCCTAAGAAGGTATCGGATGAAGTTGAACCCATTCAAATGCGCATTCGGTGTAGCCTCAGGTAAATTCCTCGATTTCATAGTCATAACCGAGGGATCGAAGCCAATCTAGAAAAGATCAAAGCTCTCCTCGACATACGTTCCCCCACTGGCCCCAAGGACGTCCAAAGCTTAAATGGCCAAGTCACTGCCCTAAGCCGATTCATTTCAAAAGCCACCGACAAGTGTGTTCCCTTCTTTGACGTCCTTAAGAAGGTAAGAAGGTTCGAGTGGATCGCGGTGCGTAAGGTCACATCCAGAGAGCTTAAAGCTTATCTCGGCCAAGCACCCCTCCTTTCCAAACCAAAAAAGGGTGAGAAATTAACTGTCTACCTCGGAGTATCATAGCATGCCTTGAGCGTAATGTTGACACAGGAAGAGGGGGGCATTTAGCTCTCCATCTATTATATAAGTAAGAGGTTGTTGGATGCAGAAACGAGGAATTCATCTATGGAAAAACTCACCTATTGCTTGGTCATAGCTTCAAGAAAGTTACGACCCTACTTTCAAGCCCATAGTATCAGAGTTCTTACATAATATCCCTTGAGGCAAATCCTTTAAAAGACCGATGTCTCCAGACGACTACTTAAATGGGCAATAGAGCTCGCTTAGTTTGACATTAAGTATAAGCCCAGGATGGCTATCAAAGGGCAAGCGCTGGCCGATTTTATTACTGAATTCACAAGACCCGTAAGAGAAGAAGTGGAAGTCTCTAACTCCACATGTTGGGAGTTATTTGTTGATGGATCATCCAACGATAAAAAGTCTGGCGCGAGGATACTTCTGGTCAGCCTAGAAGGGCATAAAATCTTTAGCACCTTAAGATTTGAATTCCAAGCCATAAATAATGAAGCTGAGTATGAAGCTCTGCTGGCAGGCTTACGATTAGCCAAGGTAGTGCAGGTAGAGAAATTGAAGATATTCAGCGACTCACAACTCATCATTTTCCAAATAAGGGGCAAGTACCAAGCACGCGAGCAAAGGATGGCGAAGTATCTCCAAAAAGTTCAAGAGTTACAAGGATCCTTTCAACAATCTGAAATCACCCAAGTTCTACGAACTCAAAACGCTTACGCTGATGCCCTGGCTCGATTGTCCACTATAAACGACCCAAGTCTCACAGAGTCAATCCTAATAGAGCTCCTTTTATCCCCAAGCATTGAACAACAGGATGAAATTGTAGTAATTACGGAAAGGTCTGACTTCTGGATGAACCCCATCATTAACTACTTGAAGAACGAGGCCTTGCCGGAAAACAGGCTCGAGGCACAGTGTCTATGAGCACGTGCAGCTAGATGTTGCATCTACGACAATGTTCTTTATAAAAAAGAGTTATCAACCCCCCTCCTGAGGTGCATTGACGGCAAAGATTACGACATCATTTTGGAAGAAATTCATGCGGGGCATTGTGGAAACCATGCTAGGGGGCTATTGTTGGCACAGAAAGCTCTTCGACAAGGGTTCTACTAGCCAACCATGAAACAGGATGTGATGGACCTTGTTAAAAAATGCGACAAATGGCAGAGATTCGCAAAGGTACCCTAGGTTCCACCAGCTTATGTAAAGCAAATGACGAGCTCGTGGCCATTCGCTATCTGGGGAATAGATTTGATTGGGCCGCTTCTAAAGGCACGAGGCAATTACAAATATGCAGTCATGGCCGTAGATTACTTCACAAAGTGGGCTGAGGTGAAGGAGCTCGCCAAAATTTCATCTTCCAAAGTTTTGAGCTTTGTTTGGAACAATATCATCTACAGGTATGGGGTCCCTCAGTAGTTCGTCACCAACAACGGGACCCAATTCACAAGCGAGCAGTTCGTGGAGTTTTGTAATGACTTCAAAATTGTTAAGAGTTTCACATCTGTAGATCACCCACAGAGCAATGGGCAAGTAGAAGTTGTTAATAAGATCATTAAAAAGATCTTGAAAACTAGGTTGGAGGCTAGAAAAGGAGCATAGACCGACGAGTTACAAACAGTACTATGGGCATACAGGATGACCCCCTATAGCTCCACAGGAGAAATCTCTTTCTCGATGGTCTACAGATGTGAAGCAATGATTCCCACAGAATTTGAAGTCGCGACGTTATGAAGAATTACCTTCAATCCAAAGGCAAACGACCAGCTACTCGTTGCAAGCATAGACCTTGTGGAGGAAGCGAGAGACAAGGCTAGTCTTAGGATTGCCACACATCAATAGTGCATTACAAGATATTACAATCAAAAAGTGCGATCTCGGAGGTTCAAACCAGGTGACCTCATTCTACGTCTTGTCCTGTCGGGAGCTTGCAAGCCGAGCAAAGGGATCCTAGGACCAAACTGGGAGGGTCTATACTTGATAAAAAGAGTTGTGAACAACAGAGCCTATCACTTAGTGGACTTAAATGGAAAAGAATTCCCTCGTGCCTGGAATGCCAAGCATTTGCATCAGTATTGCTAGTGAAAGTTGTAAAAAGTTGGTTATGTAAAATTTTGTATATTTCCTTCAAGACATGATGTAATTTCAGGGAACCTAGTGCGTTACAAGTTGGCAATCAACATAAACTTATAAAAATGGAAAATAAGAGGAATCATATGTTCAAGTTATTGAAAGTACATAATTTCATATGTAAAGATCATCATACCCATAAGTTACAGACAAAAAAAAAAGAGAGAGAGAAACACTCTAGGGTGCAGGAGTTTTGGGAGCATCAGGGGTGGGATCATCAGGAGCTACAGTTGGCGAGGCAACAGCTTTCTCGCTAGGAACCTCTATCTTAGCACCCCTACCCTCACCCAGGGGACCGGTTTCGACAGCATCTCTCTTAAAGGATTCCACAACTTCCACGGCTTGTGGGCCGAAAAATGAGAAATCCATCTTCAGATGTTTTTCCCATAGGGTGTAGAAGAAGGATTTACAAGTTCATTGCCTCGACTCCCTGGCAGCGACAGCCACCCATGAAGACATTTCCACCTTAGCAAGTCGAAGCTCTTTCCTCACCTCCCCCAACTCCTTTTCAGTAGCTTTGGCCCTACAACCTGAGGACTTCGCTTGTTGTATTGCATCCTCAGCGGCCTTATCGGCTATCTGTAGATGCTCGTTCATCTCATCCAATTCTATCCTAGCCTCCCTCAAGTCGTTCGAAGCATGCCTGAACTTCACCTTAGCAATCTAGCGATGCTCCATCTCACCCGTGAGCTTGGCCTTTACCTCTTTGATTTTCTCGTGCCACTCCCGATTTTCAGTGACGAAAGTTGTGAGATCATCCACAAGCAAAGATTCCTCATCCTCTTAAGCTCGTGCCTGTTCCTCAATCTTCAGCAATGCCAAGACATTCTACAAAGAAAAAGCCACGAATCAGAAACCATGAAACAGCCGTTAAAATTGAAAACGATGGTTGAACCTTACCACAAGACCATGACGGGTGGCATATCCCGCGAGCCTTCCTATAGTGCAATCCTTGGCTTCCAGCACCTTGACATTTTGCTTTGGTCCCAAGATTGTACTCATGTTTTGGACTAAGGTTAGAGCATATCCTTTGGTCATGGAATCAGCTTTCGCTAGTTAGGGGATTAATTCACCCTCGTCACTGAGGGAAGACGCTTTCCTCTTCCCTTTGTTAACCTTCTGTCTCTTAGGAGGAGGACTAGGTGGAATGGCAGTTTTGGCTACACCCGCTTCTAACCACAATGGTGGGGGCATCTCTCGGGGAGCAGCTTCCGGGGGTGGAGGCAGTACAGTGACATTCGGGTCTGTATCCCCCCTGGTAGTAAGAACTTAGTCGATAGAAGAAGGAGGCAAATCGACTTCAGAAGGTGGAAGACTTTGCTTCACGACCCGAGAAAGCGGTGCCTTCAGGATGAGCTCCATGACGCCGTCGTAGTTGTCAAAGTTGGCAGGTCTGACTTCTGATACTCACCGTATCCTAATTTCTTTTGTGACCTCAGAGTTCAAGGGAGGTGCGAGTCTATAAAAGCAAAGTCGAGAGTCGTTGAATCGGAAGTCATTTTTGAGATCGCTCACTGATCAAAAACTGTCCAGAATCTCGAGCTCCCTAGCCCCCAAGGTGGGATTCTTACTGGTCCCAACTGCAAAAAAAATGATGATGATGATGAATGAAGAGGGGATAAAAAAAAGAAAAGAGAAGGGGGGTCACCGCACACATTCGCTCTCAGCTAACTTATCAAGAGTAAGAATAAAATCAAAATTCTTGAGATATCGTAACAAAGGATAGGATGCGTAAAACCAATGATATTTGTAGGGCCCTATGTTGGATTTACCAATAGCGGCCCCCTTCGGTAAGATATCCTTTTATGGCATTCTCTGAGCTGTAAGATAATACAACCCATTGGCTGCGCTTACGCACCTCAAGTCGTAAAGATAACATAACATTTTAGGAGATGGTGGTGGTAGGCGATTACCCAGGCAGATTAAAGTAAGAGAGATCAGCGAGGCATATGAATTGGGAGTCAGTTGGAATGGACTGAGCTTTATCCTATCTAAAAAATCAATGATGAAAGGAGGGACCGGGAATCTAAACCCTATTGTAAAGTATGGTACGCTCATAGTGATAAAACCCCTAGGGGGATATGCGGCGTAATCATCCGCTGCCGGAACCATAGCATTATATCCTTTGGGCATCCGATGGGAACGAACGGCAAGCTAAACATCCCGAAATTGCATCGTAGAAGCATGAAATGTGAACATGCTTCGCTCATGAAGTCCTCTCGTTGCAACGCCCGAGCCTTCTAAAGGTTCTTGGTGGGCTACGAATGTCAAAACCTCTCTTGATCCACTAGGTGTTGCGTCACCAGCACATTGTGCCATTGTCACATTCGAACTCGTTTCAATTTCCCCGTCATCCTCCCCCACCAAGTGGTAAAGTCGCACATGACCTGTTCCCATCTACAAAGGAAGAAAGTTGGTTAGGCCACTACGAGCGAGCCACACCGAAAATAAAGAACTAAGAACCCTCATAGATCATAGGCCATGTGCAACCTAAGCCACCACACCAACTACAATAGAGGAGAGAAGAAATAGAGAAGAAGGCGGTTCCCAGGCGACACGATCCTAAAAACTAGAAGGCAACGTCTAATGACCTTAGAAACAACTAACAAACCCACCTTACTAAATCAAACAAGCCAGGATCACAAAGGAATGGCCTAATAATTGGACCTATCTTCTATCAACTGACAGGTAAAGAAGACCCCTAAGAACCCTATAACAAAGGAAAGCCCAAAAAGATGAACGAGGACATATCATAGCTTTCCAAAAGAGGGAAGTCTGATTGAAATACAGTTGCAATCCCGATAAGGAAAGCACGAATCACAATTGGAAATCAGAGGAAGGCCGACGAAAATAAACAACTCTGAGACTGGCAAGCAAGCCGAAAATAAGGGCAAGAGGAGACTGAAAATTTTGAATAGCTTAATGAGAGGGAGTAGGAGAGCTCTCCCGATTTAAAAAAGAAACAACCTGACCATCGGATCAGAAAGATTACTGGATACCCATAATCTGATGGCCTGGGGAGCACCAAAGATAATAAATGACAAGTCAGAAAAAATGCACAAAAATTCAAAAAATATGATTATCCACCGTCGTTGAAAAATGAAAAGCTATGCATGCAAAACAAGTGGGGGAGTCAAACCGCTCGTTAGCTATCACACGCTGAAAGGTCCGAGGCAAAGAACTAATCTCGCATCCAAGTAATACGCAAAGAGCGTAGAATTCTTGTGCGAGCCGTGTTCAAGTAATGTACATGCCCTGCACATAATTCTTGCATGAACGACCCTGCATCCAAGTAATGCGTGAATATACGTAGAATTCTTACGCGGGTCCAGGGCAAAGAACTAATCTCATGTCCAAGTAATGCACGAAGAGCATAGAATTCTTGCGCGAGCCGCGTCCAAGTAATGTACATGCCCTGTATAGAATTCTTATGTGAACGACCCTGTGTCCAAGTAATGCATGAATATACGTAAAATTCTTGCGTAGGTCCGGGGCAAAGAACCAATCTCGCGTCTAAGTAATGCGCGAAGAGCGTAGCATTCTTGCGTGAGACGAGTCCAAGTAATATGCATGCCCTGCACAGAATTCTTACGCGGATGACCCTGCGTCCAAATAATGCGTGAATATATGTAGAATTCTTGTGTGGGTCCAGGGTAAAGAACCAATCTCGCATCCAAGTAATGTGCGAAGAGCATAGAATTCTTGTGCGAGCCACGTCCAAGTAATGTGCATGCCCCACACAGAATTCTTGCATAGATGACCCTGTGTCCAAGTAATGCGTGAATATACGTAGAATTCTTGTGCAGGTCCGGGGCAAAGAACTAATCTCGCATCCAAGTAATGTGCAAAGAGTGTAGAATTCTTACGTGAGCCGTGTCCAAGTAATGTGCATGCCCCGCACAGAATTCTTATGCAGATGACCCTGCGTTCAAGTAATGCATGAATATACGTAGAATTCTTGCACGGGTCCAGGGTAAAGAACCAATCTCGCGTCCAAGTAATGCATGAAGAGCATAGAATTCTTGCGCGAGCCACGTCCAAATAATGTGCATGCCCTACACAGAATTCTTGCGTGGACGACCCTACATCCAAGTAATGCGTGAATATACATAGAATTCTGGCACGGGTCTGGGGTAAAGAACTAATCTCGTGTCCAAGTAATGCGTGAAGAGCGTAGAATTCTTACACGAGCTGCATCCAAGTAATATGCATGCCCCGCATAGAATTCTTGCACGGACGACTCTACGTCCAAGTAATGCATGAATATACGTAGAATTTTTGCGCGGGTCCGGGGCAAAAAACTAATCTCGCATCCAAGTAATGTGTGAAGAGCATAGAATTCTTGCGTGAGCCACGTCCAAGTAATGTGCATGCCCCACATAGAATTCTTGCGTAGATAACCCTACGTCCAAGTAATGTGTGAATATACATAGAATTCTTGCGCGGGTCAGGGGCAAAGAACTAATCTCTCATCCAAGTAATGCGCGAAAAGCGTAGAATTCTTGCATGAGCTGTGTCCAAGTAATGTGCATGCCCCGTACAGAATTCTTGCATGGATGACCCTGTGTCCAAGTAATGCATGAATATACGTAGAATTCTTACGTGACTTCGGGGCAAAGAACTAATCTCACGTCTAAGTAATGCACGAAGAGCGTAGAATTCTTGCATGAGCTGTGTCCAAGTAATGTGCATGCCCTGCATAGAATTCTTACATGGACGACCCTACGTCCAAGTAATGCATGAATATACGTAGAATTCTTGCGTAGGTCTGGGGCAAAGAACTAATCTTGCGTCCAAGTAATGTGCCCACCCCATACAGAATTCTTGCGTGAATCAGTTTGGAACCCCACATCTAAGCAAAGCTTCCACTCCTCAAAAGGCTCTTGTATAAATGGGCGTGACCGATTGGCAATGTTGTGTGAAAATGAATCATAATTATCATCGACAGTGTAAGAAACCAATGCATGCGACAAGCTCGAGGCCAAAAATGAAGACAAGAGACAACTCCCAACGCGTAATGAGAGTTGGGGGGCTTATGTTATGGGCATTATTAGGATGCAAAATTTGGGTCGGGTTAAGTCCAGGAGCAAACACAGTCGATTAAGATTGGGGTCCAGTACAGAATCCAATTCCATCAAACGAAGGCTTCGGTCATCAATTGAAAGTCGGGAAACCTCGCGATGTCACATAACGGAAGGTACAATCCAACTGAAAGAGTTTAAACCCATAACAAGCAAGACCGTCAGCCCCCAGAAGATGACTAAACAAGGATGAAGGCGACAACTCAAAAGTCCCGTTCACTCAGCCCTTGACCTCCTTGCTTGCTCATTGCTAACGAATGCTCGTACAGAGTCCAGTCAGCCATCAGGAGTGTGTCAAACCAATTTGACATCTTAAGCCTTAAGATTACACATCCGCTCCCTAAAAATTTGACAATGATTTGCCCAGCATTTATTGTCCGATGGCAAGCATTTAATGTCATAAGCGACAAAGATAATCATTCCGTTGATCATGAAATTACATTTGTAACCTTCTCCCTAACTATAAATAGAAAGGGGGGGACCATCGTAGGGGATAGTGGAAAATACATGCAGAAACTCTATTGGTAAGAAAAGAGAGAATTCCCTGTGTAGGAGCCTTAGTGAGAGAACACCTTGCCTGTTATAAGAAAGTTATACAGCTATTTTAATCTAACCTAAAAAAGACCTGATAGTGAATAAAAGAAGAGCAATGTGGATGTAGGAGCCAATAATTAGCTTTAGCCGAACCACGATAAACTCCCGGTGTCATTATCCTTTTTCTCCCTTCTCTAACTTCCATCACCATTATCTCTTCTTTCTTCTTAACTTGCAGTTAGGGGTGTCACTGGACAAAACTAGTTGATCAGATTTTGGTGTCAACAATAACTTAATTCAAATATTCTCCTTTATTGGATTTTGTTATCCTTCATGTATCTAATAATTAGCATTGTTTTAAATTCCTATACAATAAATCTTTGGAGTTGTACTGTAGCATGTGTTCTAAGATTGGAGCTTTACAAATATTGTAAAGCAGTTATTATTATTCTAGACTTGAGTTCTTTCACCAACAATGAGTGTCAACCAAAATGATTGTGAAAATATAGAAGAGTTGTTTAATACTCAAAATTTAGAATATAAACAATCACAATTGAGAAGGTGGTTGATAAGGGCGTAGCAACTGAAAGGCAAGGTCGTTGTAGATACAGGTGTGCTTCTGAATATTGTTCTTTGGTTTTATCAACTTATGTTTCTGGTGTCTTGTTCTTCATTTTGTATCCATATGTGTCATTTCAGATTGTCCTCTTATTGAAGGTACCGATGTTGATTTGGTTTCCCTAATGATTGGCTATAATGCTAACATAAGTACTCCGTTATGTGATAAAAGAAATGCTCATGATGTTACTGCTATGCCAACTACTAAATATCCTTAACTCAAATTATGTACAAGTTTG
This sequence comes from Saraca asoca, assembly GCA_026873985.1. Lineage (NCBI taxonomy): Eukaryota > Viridiplantae > Streptophyta > Magnoliopsida > Fabales > Fabaceae > Saraca > Saraca asoca. Next base: position 13,710 of record JANHAO010017077.1, read on the forward strand.
CATATACAATATGATTGTACGAGGGTACTTGGTGACATATCAAACTTTACAATCAATTTAAATAGCAACTTTTGCAACGTAAGTATGTTTTTGTCTTACGCAGCTAAGCTCAATAGTATTTTCTACTCATTCTTATGTCTTTAATGTAGCTATAGTACAATGTCATATACTTTAATGTGTTGTTAATGGTAAGAGTGTTTCATTACAGTTGATGTGGGTAAGAGGAGGAAAATTGATCATTTGGTTAACATAGATGAAACCACACAAGTTACTGATGATCAACCTCTAAGAAGCAATATTGAAAATCATAGTGCATCCCTTCCAAGATTAAATTGTGGAAAATTTAGCATAGGTCGCTCTCATCAACCTATACATTCTATTTCTGAAGATAGCTTGGAAAATGCAACT
>JANHAO010017078.1:0-14122 GCA_026873985.1 Saraca asoca
CTCTGGATTCTTCAAAGGGCTGAGCGGGTCTATTTATAGCTTGGGGTATTCTTTCTTTTGCCTCAGAGAAACTTAATGGAGGAGATTGAAGAGCCCCCTACATGTTTCGATGTTTTGGCTTCTGAAGAAGCTTGGTGGGACATGGATAGCCTGTTTTGGCTTCTGAAGAAGCTTGGTGGGACATGGATAGCTTGTTGCACGTGGCTTTGGCACAGAATCGGCCTGGCGGGCTTCAATGGGGTTCTCATGGTGTCTTCTGGCCACCTCCTCCGACCGTTGCTTATGGTGTTGCTACCTGGCCAGCCAGTTTTTTTTTACAACTTTTTGAATTGCTCTGGGTCTGGCTCAGGAGGACGCACCAGAGGAATAAGTAGGAGGAACTCTAGGGCTGCTGCTCTTCTGCGAGCCCAACGACTGGTAGCTAGTTTTTGGGCTGCTTTTTTGTAGGAATTGTAGGCTTCCAGTCTTTTTTCCCCTGATGTACCGTCTCCTCACTTGTTGAGGTTTGTACGTGGGATGAGTTCTTCTCCTTTCAAAAATTATAATGAATGCTTCATGCATTTTTGTATGTACACTTCTGATAATTAATGAAATACTCCTTTTTGCCATTCGGTTGTACTTTATTTTTCTGACTGCTCAATCCGTAGTGAGATTACGAGTGAGCTACGCTCGAGAAATCTCGTTTGAGATGCGAGAGATACATCCACATGAGAGCTATGGGAATTTATTCGCACAAGAGCCATGAGAAACTCATCCACATGCAAGCTACGAGAATTTATCTACATGAAAACTATGAGGGACTCATCCGCATGAGAGCTGTAGGTGATAATGATTTCATCTTAATAATGGCGAGGTGAAAACCATTCACTGAGTTTTTGATTTTCGTATTCACAAGGTAGGCTTAAGGGCCGTCTCACCCTCGATTTTGTTTGTGTTTGATTTTGTTTTCGAAGCCTCGGGGTAGGCTCAAGGACCGTCTCATCCTCGGCATTGCGAGGTAGGCTCAAAGGCCGTCTCACCCTCAGTTTTGTTTGTGTTTGATTTTGTTTTCGAAGCCTTGGGGTAGGCTCAAGGGTCGTGTCACTCCCGGGCGTTGCGAGGTAGGCTCAAAGGCCGTCTCACCCTCAATTTTGTTTGTGTTTGATTTTGTTTTCGAAGTCTCGGGGTAGGCTCAAGGGTCGTCTCACCCCCGGGCATTGTGAGGAAGGCTCAAAGGCCGTCTCACCCTCAATTTTATTTGTGTTTGCACTGTAGTGAGGTGAAAATCGTTCGCTGTAGTGGGTTTGTTTGGCTATGCTGTAGCGAGGTGAAAATCATTTGCTGTAGCAAGTTTTTTGTTTGCACTGTAGTGAGGTAAAAATCGTTCGTTGAAGCGAGTTTGTTTGTTTGTTTACACTGTAGCAAGGTGAAAATCTTTCGCTGTAGCGAGTTTGTGAAGATAGAGAAGAGACTTTTGTCTGCATAATGCTTTGGCTAATCAGCAATGTTCATTGATTCAGTATGCAACAGTTGATACAGCCAGACACCATAGAGAGGTTATAGGATTTAGAACATGGTCCTAACGAAGGGCTTAGGCTCTTGGGTGATAACTCGCTGAGCTTGCTGAGCGCGCTGTCCCGATGGTCTTACCACATAATCCTGTAATCAGCCCTTTTTGATGAGGTCTTCTATGGCATCTCTTAGCATCCGACATTCTGAGGTGGTATGTCCAACCTCATTGTGATAAGCACAGAATCTGCTTCTGTCTCTGGAGTTAGGGGACATCCTTAATGGCCGGGGTTTCCTAAAATCCTTGCTATGCCTTTCCGCGGTGAAGATTCTGTCCTGGGTATCTGACAGGATGCTATAGCTCTCGAAGCGATCTTTGGGCCACTGAGGTTTTGCTTTCTTTGTGAGATGAGGAGTGGGACTATCATGACTCTCGCTGCTCCTCTTTTTGCTCATGATGGGGCCGCTGTGGCTCACCTTATGCTTGGGTTCCTCCGTTCCAAAGGTTTCTTCCCATCTTATTTGCTTGGTCATCCGATCATAGAATTCGACAAGGTCTCGAGAGGGGGACTTGTAGAGGCTTCTGTACAGCTTGCCATCTTTGCGAAGTCCTGCTAAGATGGCAATCAGAACACTTTCCTCTGAGGGATTTTCCACGGAGTTGGCCTCATGCCAGAACCAGGCCAAATAGTCTTTAAACGACTCATCCCTGTGCTGAAAAATCATAGCAAGGTGGCAAGGTGGCATGAATTGCTTCTTCAGTGCCCGATATTGGTTGACAAACCTCTTTTGACATTCTTCCCAACTATCGATGCTGTGCGGGGGGAGGCGTCTGAACCAGGCACGAGATATTGCCCCTGGTGTGGCGGGGAAGACTCGACACTTCACTAGGGGGTCGATAGTCTGGAGGTCCATTTGGGTATTGAACACATCCAGGTGGTCGCTTGGGTCGCTGTCCCCGTCATACAATGGGATAGCAGACACTTTGAGTTTCTATGGGAGAGGTTGCTTCTTGATCTCCGTGGAAAACGGTGAGGTTTCCTCATAGTGAGGTTGATTGTTTTGAGGTTGCGGATGCTCCTCCAGTAGTTTTAGCCTCTGGAGAACCTCTTCCATTGTTGGATGCTAATTTTTGTGCTGAGGGATCGAGCTTTCTGCTCGCTACGAGCCCCCTAGTTGTTGGCTGTCGTGATCGTCGTGGACTTTTCTCTGAGCTTTTTCATGAAGCTATTGGAGTTGAGCTATGACTTCTTCTTGTCTTTGAGCATTTTGTGCTTGTGCTTGGGTAAGCACCTTGACAGTCTCAGCCAATTCTTTAACTGTGTTTTTGAGCATCGATCAAGATCGATCGGGCGTTTACGCGTCATGAGTTTCGGGTGCAGTGGTGTGCCGAGAAGCTGGAGCTATGGAACTCTGAATTGTTCTTCCTCTGGCCATGATTAGGCTATAGTAGGGACTTCAGAAAGAAGATGGATCCCCACAGACGACACCAAAATGTTGACGGTGAAATTTGATTTGTACAGGAGACTCGAACTTTAGCCAACGGAGAAGAGTTCTGGGATCCAATACTACCTTTGAAGTGAGAGAGAGGGAATTGAGAGGATGGAGGAGGAAGAAGACAACCAGTTTAACATGGTTCGGCCAAATTCGGGCGGTACCAGACGCTACGTCCACGGTGGAAGTTTTATTGATATTGGATAATTTACAGAGTTTCTACTTACAAGATTACTCTCTCCCTCCCTCCTTCCTACTAACAATATAAGCCTGTTGATAGAGGAAGGAGAAGTTACATGTATTACTTACAAGCTACAGTTGTGTTACATTAAAGTATAAATGAGAAAAGACAATAAAGTGGCTACATTCTGGCTGTTGCAGAAAGTAGGCTGCTAAGTTGTCTTCCTAGTCCGGTGGTAGACTTGTGTCTGTTGCTTGATACCCCGGGTTGGGAATTTATGACTTGAAGGCCTCGTAGGTTTTGCTGCGGTGGGTATCGCTGTAGCGAGGGTACAGTCTTCGAACAGAATGGCCGATCACTCGAGGAGTTAATCTGGCGACTTCTTCGCTGGTCCATCCCTCGTGAGGGATTGTTTTGCGGGGTGCATCTGAACCTTCTTGCAGGGTCACCGTGACGTGACGGGCGAGGAAGGGCTTTGACGCTCAGGATTACTTTGCCACTATTGTTTACAGTAGCATGGAATTCGGTCCTTGTTACACTCAAGGGCTCGTCCTTACGAGGCTAATTTTTGTATATAACAACTATGTTTTTAGAATTCAAGGATAAATTCTTTTGTTGGGGGGGGGGAAGATTTTATAATACCTAAAAATAAAAATAAATAGGAAATACTTTTTAGAGGGACCACAATGCAATTTTTAAAACTATCGATGGGGTCATAACATAATTTTTCCTTTTTCAAGAAGACCTTTTTGAAGGTGGTCGAAAGTCAATAGGGTCAAAGTGGAATTTGCCTAATTTCTTTTGTGCTATAAAATTTTATTTGCTGGCCATTCCTTCTTGCACTGTCCATAATTTTCCTAAACATTCCTCCAGCACCTTCTTCTGTTTGTACTCGTCGGCGATCCTCCTCTTCTCTAGTTGCCCTCGCTGTCTGATGCATTCTAGCTAGCAAGATCTTTCCTCTAGCATCTTCTTCTTTGTTGACTGGCCAGTAGCTTCCCTTCCCCTATTTTGGGTTTGAATCGACTAGCATTCCAATTAGCTTGTTGGTGAACCTTTCGTCGGTGCCAAGTTGGCCATTGATACTTCGGACTCCAGTGAGTATTCCTAAATCATTAGATTTATTTTATTGTAACTCTATAGCAAGTTTCAAGATATTTATTTGAAACCCTGATATGTTAATGTTGATGGAAGTTGGAATTTCTATTGTCGTTTTGCTTTAGAAATATTCCTATCAAAGAACTGAGCCCATCGGCATCCAATTTTTGAGCTCCAACTGATTTTCCAAATAGGTATTTTTGTGATTGATTTGAGAAATTTAGCTTTGGATATTATAGTCTATTACTAGTATATGATAGTTGTGCCTAATTATAGGATTTCAAATTTACGTCCTAGGATTTATTTTGATACCTTCTATTCTTGAATAAGCTGAACAATTCAAATTTTATAGTTAGGTGATTTAACACTTTGTGATCCTTCCTTTGGAAACTGACTAGTTAAGAAGCCCTTAAGATGAGTTAATAATCCTACTCTTTTGATAAATCCCATTTTACAATATGAAATAATTTTATGATATGGATTGTTTTGTTTTTCTGAATAATGGGATTTCTCATTATGTTGACTTGTTTCAAAAGCTTAACAGTATGTTATATATATGCATATGAAAATGATTTGTCATGAATAAATGATTTCATTTTTTTGTGTGAAGTATGAACATAGAAATGATTTAGCATATTATGCATTTTGTAATGATTATGGTTTACGGAAGCAATGACTTCTTCTTACTATGATTTAATGTATTTATGCATTTTGAAACTAATAATTTATTAATGAGGTCCTGGAATCCATTGGAAATTCATTGGGAACCCTCAAGCGCACTTGTGAGTAAAATATGAGATGGAGTGAATAAGGTGGGAAAGGGGTAAACATACAAATATGTGATGGAGTAAATAAGGTGGGAAAGGGGCAAATATGTTTATGATGTAACAGTTACTTGTAGGAATTTTCTTTTGGGATTCCAGTTGAATATTTTGTTATTTGAGTATTGATAAACTTTAAAAAGATTTATTGAATACTTTCTTATGTTTATGTCATGACGAATATTTTCCATGGTAACATGCATTGTTGCTTATTTCATTTTGTTAAATGTTATATTTTAATTGTTTAACTTTCTTAATTGTTGGAAGTTTCCAAACCTATTTTAAGGTTATAGCTTTCAAACAGGTAAGCTTATCATTAAAACTTTACACATATTTTACTTTATGGACTTCAAATATGATTTATAAATGAATTTTTAGTTTTCAATGGGATTATCTGCTTATTAAGTTTTTATGAAACTCACTCCCTTTTTCTTCATGTTTGTTAGAGCCAGAAGATACTCTTATTATTTCCCTACACTGTTCTGACTTAGAATCTGCTCATTGACCAAGTGGATCACACCCTACAAAGATTTAAGGTATAATAGTGGTGTAAAGTTTTGGCAGTTGATAGGATTATGTTTGCAAGTGTTTGGTTGTTGGATGCCGAATAGGATATAGATGATGTAATCTGGGCCATTGCATTATGTTATATTATTGTACAAGTTGTGATAGGTATATAGCACTTTTTGTTTGTATAGGCCTTGTGCTCGGAAGTCTGAAAAGTAGAGGAAACTCTGCTGGATTTTTGGTAAAATTGTCATATAAATTTTTAGGTATGCATGTATGAAATTGTGAGTCTTTAGTATATAATTTGCATTATTAAGCTTGTTGAAGGTATCCTAATGGTGCCCTTCTACACCGGTCATGTTCTATGGATTAGGGCTTGACATAATTAGTGTGATAATTTCAAGTCTTCCTTTTAGTGCTTGCAATAGTGCATATGTGTTTGTGTAAATTTAAGGAAGAAAGACATACCACTGAGTAATAATTTTAATCAAATGCAATGATTCATTTGTGGAAATTGATTTTGAATTTGTATTTGTTATTATAAGCATGGTAACTAAAAAGAATATGCTTTCATTGCTATTTTATTATATATTATCAATTCTATAAAAATATGTATATTTCATTTTTTATTTTTGTCATGACAAATACAAACTTTAAATATTAACTTACTATATATTTATTGATGATCTTAATAATTAAATAATATTTTTTCAGTTATGTTTATTAATTTTTACATTATATATTTTTATACATGATTTTTGTCTAAAAGCAAAAACTATTAGATAGCACTCTCTCATTAAAAAAAATATTCTACATAAATCACTTATAATTAAATATATTATTTTATTTATTTATTTATTAAAATAATTGAGATTGAATTTTTTATTTATTTTAATAAGATTGGAATTGCAATCATTTTTACTAATATTAATTAAAAATAATATGAATCTATAAAAATAATTATCCATTTAAATTTATTTATAATTATTTATTATTGTGTGAAGTTGGAAAACTATCATTCAAGTAGCGAACATCTTATCTATATTAATTTAGATTTTAAATAGATATTCATATTTATTGCAGTTGAATTTAATTCTCATTAGTTTTACTCATTAATTTATTACATAATTATTGAAAAGAATATGATATTATTATTTTATTATGCACTATAATTTGTCTTGTGCATTCATACGGACTTATTTTATTCCTTGTTTATTATTGTTTATCAATCATATTATGAAAATTATTTTATTAAAATTTTATACATTAAATGACAAAAATATAAAATTTTTCTAAAGTAAAGTCATAAACTATTTAAAAAAAGTTAGCACAGCCAGAATCAAGTCTAATTGAAAACATTGATTCATTTGAAAATTAAAAATTTAAAGCATGTAACAAAATAAGGATTAGATTTTGAAATATAATTTTCTTTTTATAACATAAACATCAAGACATGCAAGTTCAAATTTTCAAAGTGCTTGAAATCCCATTAATGTAATCAAATAACTAAAAGTCGAGAAAAGTTCCAGTGCAATGAAGAAAGTTTTTATTATTATTTATTGGCTCATTTACCTTTAATTAGGATTTATACTCAATTACATTCATGAAAAGCATCTCATATACAAGAGATATCACTATACTTAGTGTTAAGAAAAATTTTATATTAATAGATTTTCAATCTTTCAATAGAAGACATAGACCTTAATATTATTTTTATATATTTTATTGAATTATTTATCCTATTAATGATTAGATATTAAAAATTCATAAATTATCTATAATATATTTTTTATAGGTAGTGTAAGTAATATTTAAGTAATGTTATTTATACTTCTCTGTATTCACTTCTACCTCACTCCCTTTCTATATCAAAAAAATTTGCTGATATAATTTTTCTTTTTACAAATAAATTTTTTTCCCTGATATAAAAAGGAGAGTGGCTCTAGTGGGTACTGATTAAGGAATATTTAATATAAATAAAAACATAAACTTTTCAAAAATTTATATATTTTTACTTGATTCACTCTTAATTTAGTATAAAATTTTGAAAGTAAATTAAATAAAAACACATAAATTTTTAAAAATGTTATATTTTCAATTCTATTAAATGATCCTTGAACAGTGCCCTAAGGTTAACAAATGCTATATTTCATTCAATGGTTAAATATACAAATGCAATATTTTTATTCCATAATTAATTGTGATAAATTTTTTTATTTAAAAAAGGAAAATATATTATTATGTTATATATATATTTTTTAAGAAAATTAAAATAGAATATATTAATGGGTTATTGTAATATATTAGTTTATTAATAAATTTTTTTATTAAATGATAAATTATTGATGTATTATAAATTTATAATTGTAATATATTAACACATCATAAATTCGCTATTATATTAGCTTTAATCTTTAATGGTCACATTGGATAAGTTAGGAAGCTAAGTGTGATAAATATTTTTATTTAAATATAACAAAATATAAAGAACTACTTAATTTATGCATAATGCAAATGTGATGGGAAGTTGGAAGACAAAGAAAAAGTAAATAAAATATAAAATAAAAAATTATCTAATTAGTAGGTAATGCAAGCGTGATGGAAAATTGAGAGAGAAAGAAAAAGTGAAGATGGTTAAAAAAGAAAATTAAAAAAAAAAAGAAATAATCACATGTAAGAATACAACAAAAAAAATCTATTCACTCATAAATTTAGGAAGAAGTTTATTAAAATAAATAGATTTATAGCTAATTATTATAATATGTTTTGGTTTGATGCACTAAGATATTGCCCAAGTTAGTATCTACAACGTGGAACTAAATGTAATTATTATTTTTTGTTTTTACTTCGATGAATGTAAGTTGATAAATTATATAACGATGTTGAACTGAATTGTTACTATCTCTTGTGATGATGTTTATAAGTGTTTTTCTTAATATTACACGAGAGTTAATTTAGAAATAATAAGAAATGGGATATCAAATTTGATTTATTCATTCACAAGACCAAAAATGTGAAACTGGCTTGATTTTACTGAAAAAAACCTAAAATGAAAGAGCTAGTATTGAAGAGAGAAAAACAATATTTTTTAAAATGGAACTACTAGCTTAAGCAATTATATCTTATTGGAAAAGTTTAAGTTCGATCCCTTTTGATCATTTTAAACAAAACTTAAAAAAAAAAGTGAATAATTATCAAAATTACGTCACAAGTAGAGGTGTCATGGACTTAAAATTCTCATGTTGCTTAGCCCAACAAGTTATTAGACTGGCTCATTATGTTGGGCCATGGATACAACTCCATCAAATAGGTCAGACTTTTCACATCATGTCAAAATTTGATTTGGGTTAATCTCAAATCTATATTTTAATTGCATTTATAAAAAGTTGTGTAATTTTTTAGTATATTTTGACATTGTTACTTCCTCATATAAATTGTCTTTTTTTTTTTTTTCAGTTTTCTAGTTCTAGTTCCAATATATTACTTTTATATCACAAAAATAAACAAAAAGAAGTAATGCTTCCACACATACTCAAAGATTTTGCGAATTTTCATGAAATTTAACATAAAAATAATCTTTTAGTATATATTGTGTAATCAAAGATATATAATGTTAACGACAGATTTTGATAAAGGTCCAAACTCTGGTCAACGAGGGGGATTCTTACAGGATCTCTGGCCTTTGACAGATTCAGATAAAATAGAGCAGTAAAATAGACAGAAATGAAGGGAAGAGTAGAGAATAAGGAGGCACTGGTTTAATATGATTCGGTCAAATTCAGATAGCATTAGACCCTACGTTCACGGTAGTGTGTTATTGAGACAAAATTTCTCCAGTGTTTGATCTCCGTTTTGGTAGAGTCTTAGTATGTAATCTCAGTCTCTCTCTACAGAAGGGCTCCTTCCTCATATTTATAGTGGGAAGGAGGTTACAATGGTAATTACATATACAGCAAATCTATTACATCAGCATTTATTGTACAAGATAGAATTTACAGACCAAATCTTCTACTTTTGACTGCTGCAAGCCGTCTTCTACAAGCAAGACCCCATTTGTCCGTTAGGACAAGACATGACTTGGTATTCTATATGGCGAGCTTCACGTCGCTACCCGTACTTCATTGATCAGGTCGCATAGTCCAGAATCGTGCACATTATTAAGATAGAGATCTTGAATGCCCTCTGTTGGGTTCGAGTTGAACTCCCTCTGTTGGCTTCGAGTTCGAGTCGAGGGGTCATACTCGTGACATAGATTAAAGGCATAGTGATCCAAACAATTCTTCTGACCGATCCTTTTATCGTTCTTGGGCTTCTTGCACGTCCATCCAAGATGAACAGATTTTCACATATAACATAAGTTCCTCACTCGTAGCTCGCCTGTGGGTTGGGAGTTGAGACTTTTCAATTTTTGAATCATCAGCCTTTTCTCGAAACTGTCATTCCATCTGCACAAGGCCACGTCTCCTGTGACATGTGTCTAGTGGCTATTGCTAGGTCAACTTAGCCTTTCCCGAGGCCATTAATGATGCCGGTTGGGGGAATGGTTCTAGATTCTTTGATGGAAACATCCCCGGCTCTATATAAGGAAGACACAATCCCTACTGCTTCTTTACTCAAGCCATGGAGTTTCCTGATAGACCCCCACCATTTCTGGCATTCTGGCCTTCATCAGAGGTATGTATGGTCTACTGCATATGCAACTCAGAAGACTTATCTTCCCTGATAATGTGGAAGGATCTTGCATGGATCCCAGACTGGTGTGCTTCCCTCATGAGGCAATTGTTCGGCTGGCCAAGCTCCTAGGGCTTCCTGGTGTGCTTCCTTCAGGAGGAGTAGGCAGTCAAAGATGAAGGGATGCAACACTGCTGCTGATTGTGCATTGGAAGAAGAAAGCTATGGTGTGTGGTCCCTAATAAACTAAGGCGCAGATCCCCAAGGCTGGCCCTTTTTCTTAGTCATAGATTTTTCCCTTTATATTTGGTTTAATTTGTACTCAGAGCTTTCCGATTTAATACTACCTCGTCGAGGCCTTTCAATGAAGAAAATTACTTTTCTGCAATTTCTGTTTGTTGTTTCCATTTTCTTTTAGCAAATGTTCTGGTTTAAACTGTTTGAGTGACCAGTGCATTAGCGATCTCGTGCTCGGGCCGATCTTATGGCCAAATAAATAGATAAGTTAGTTTGCATGGGAATAAGTTCACATGAGAGCTGTGAAACTAATAAATGAGCGATCTCGTGCTCAGGCCGATCTCATGGCCAAATAGATAAGTGCGCATGAGAGCAGTGACTTAATTAAATTCGCATGAGAGTTGCGAAGTTGACAAGTGAGCGATCTCATGCTCGAATAAAAGGGGTGACTGATCTTGTGGTCGGGGCGATCTTGTGCCCAAATAGAAGGTGATCGACCTTATGGCCAGGGTGATCTTGTGCCCAAAGGGGCGGCCGATCTTGTGGCCAGGGCAATCTTGTGCCCAAATAAAAGGTAACCGATCTTGTGGTCGGGGCGATCTTATGGCCAAAAGGGTGGTCGATCTTGTGGCCAGGGCGATCTTGTGCCCAAATAAGTGAATTTATTTCGAGCGTCTCTATGCCTTAGTGAGCCCGCAGCTCAGCTAGTTAAGCGAGTGTTTTTTTAGTGCCTTTGTACCTCAGCAAGCTCGTAGCTCAACTGGTGAAGTGAGTGTTTTTTTGGTACCTCTGCACCTCATCGAGTCCGCAGCTCAATTGGCAAGCGAGTGCTTTTTAGTGCCTTTGCACCTCAGTGAGTCCACAGCTCAACTGGCAAAGCGAGTGTTTTTTAGTACCTCTGCACCTCAGTGAGCCAGCAGCTCAACTGGTTAAGTGTTCGTCAATTCTTCTCTGGATTGAGCTCCAGGGGGGAGGGGGGCTCAACTGAATGAAGGATTAGAGTGTGAAGCCTTTCATAAGGTTTACGGTGAGTTGACTGCATGCGGACTGCGGATGTCACTAGCATGATAGAAGAAAACTTGGTATTAGTAGTTGTATTCAAAATGTTTATTCAATTTACAAATAGGTACAAAAGTTCAAAAGATCATCCTGATAGTAGGGGACCACTCTAGCTTGGTGTCCCGCCAGGATGGTCCATGCTATTGCCTAGAGGGCTATACAACGTAATCGCACAATCGGCCTCTTTTGATAAGATCCTCGATAGCATCCCTCAGTGCCCAACACTCTGAAGTGACGTGCTTGAATTCGTTGTGATATACACAGAATTGTCCCGGATTTAGTATGGACTTGTCAGGAGTCTTCAAGGGTGGAAGCTTTCCGAAGTCTTCCTTGTTCCTTTCCATTGCAAAGATCTTGTCCTGAGTGTCTGACAAGATACTATAAGTGTTGTGGCGAGCTTGGGGTAAGGGTCGTTCATCCTTACTCTTTTTAGCGAGCTGGCATTCGAGGTTGTCATTTCGGCTCCCACGGTTATTTCTTTTCCTTTTCGGGGCTGAACCACCTGTTTCGATTCTCTGCGAGCCGAAAGTCTCATCCCACCTGATTTGTTTAGCAGCCCGCTCATAGAATTTGCCTAGGTTGCCAATTAGGGATTTGTACAGGCTCTTAAATAGTTTTCCATCTCTGTGAAGTCCATGGAGACAGCAACTAGAACGGCCTCATTCGAGGGATTCTCAACATTATTGACTTCACACCTGAAGCGAGCAATGTAATCTTTTAGTTGCTTGCCTTGGAAGATCATAGCGAGGTGGCATGAGGGCATGAGTTGCTTCTACAATGCTCGATATTGATTAACGAACCTTTCCTGACAGTCTTCCTAACTGCTTACACTACGAGTCGGGAGGCTCTTGAACCATATTCGGGGAACTTCACCCAAGGTAGTGGGGAAGACACGACATTTGATCAAGGGGTTACAAGCTTATAGATCCATCTGGATATTGAACAAGTCCAGATGGTTATGTGGGTCACTGTCCCCATTATACAACAGAATGGCTGGAACCTTGAGCTTGAACGGAAGGGGTTCCTCCGTGATCTCTCTAGAGAAAGGGGTTCGCTCCTCAAAGCGACCTTGGTCATTTCGGGCTCGAGGCTGCTCCTTCAAATGCTTGACTCTTTGAAGGAGGCCTTCAATCATGACATCCAAGCCCCCCCATCCTTGGCTAGGGACTTGGTGGTTTAGTTTGCTGTCTCGGCCATATAGATAGTGAAGTGAAGTTTGCTCTTGGTTAGTTTCATTGGAACACTCAACCTCTAGTACAGCGGCTTCAGTTTGCACTTGCACATTCTGGGCTTATGTCTATACCAACAGTGTGATTGTTTTGGCCAGCTCTCCCATCATGTGCTCAAGCCTCTCTTGGCGTTGAAGCGAGGTCTACGGTCCATCAGCGCCATTGGCAGTAGGGAGTGATTGTGCTAAGCTGGCTGGGGGAATACCAGTAGCTGCTTTGATGACAGGAGAAGTCGACGAGTTTGTTGTCGAAACATGGCCATCCAAAGGATGGAGTTATGCATTTGAGGCCCTGGCGAATCTTCCCTTAGCCATTGTAGTGGAAATGAACCAGAATAGGTGAGATCCCCACAGAAGGCACCAAAATGTTGACATCAGATTTTGGTAAATGTCCAAACTCTGGCCAACGAAGGGGATTCTTACGAGATCTCTGGCCTTCGACCGGTTGAGATAAAATAGAGTAGTAAAACAGACAGAAATGAAAGGAAGAGTAGAGAAGAAGGAGGCATCGGTTTAACGTGGTTCGGCCAAATCTAGATAACGCTGGACCCTACGTCCACGATAGTGTGTTATTGAGACAAAATTTCTATAGTGTTTGATTTTCGTTTTGGCAGAGTCTTAGTATGTAATCTTAGTCTCTCTCTACAAAGGGGCTCCTTCCTCATATTTATAGAGGGAAGGAGGTTACAATGGTAATTGCATTTGCCGTAAATCTATTACATCAGCATTTTTTATACAAGATAGAATTTACAAACCAAATATTCTACTTTCTGCTGCTGCAAGCCGTCTTCTGCAGGCAAGACCCCATTTGTCTGTTGGGGCAAGACATGACTCGATATTCTGTCTGGCAAGCTTCACGTCACTACCCACACTTCGCTGATCAGGTCGCATAGTCCGGGATCGTGCACATTATCAAGGTAGAGATCTCAAACTCCCTCTGTCGGGTTTGAGTTTCAGCCGGGCGGTCGTACTCGTGATGCAGATTAAAGGCATAGTGATCTGGACAGTTCTTCTGACTGATCCTTTTGTCGCTCTTGGGCTTTGATGAGTCAATTTTATCGAGGTCAAATCACATTAATAATTTATAAAATTGAAGTTACCTAAACTATTTGTAGCATAGGCAATCCGGGTCGAATCTGAGGATCATGTTAGGATGATGTTACTAATCTAATTAGGAGATGTAAATTGGGGGGGGTTGGACAGAAACGAAACTAAGCTAAACTACCTAAAACATACAAACAGAAACTACAACCACAAGACACAAACAACCAGCCAAGGAACCACTTGAAATTAATACATCCTTGATTACTAAATATCATTCAATTGCTAATCATATTC
>JANHAO010017079.1:0-14144 GCA_026873985.1 Saraca asoca
TTTATCATAGCTGGTTTGAGATTTTCATCTCAAATGTTGGTATTGTATTTTCAATCATTTTCTTCATTCTATTTCATTTATTTGAGATTTCTAGGTGTTAGAAATCTGTATAGGTTTAGAAGTGCTTGTTGTAAATCTTCTAGGTTAGCAAGAAACCTGTTAATCTCTTGTGTTTTAATGTAAAGGCTAGCATTTCAGGAGCCTATCAATCCTGATAGTTTTTGTTTCTAATTCAAAGGTCTTTCAGTTGAGAAAAATCAAGTGGAGTAGACTAGAATTACGGTTTCAATTCAAGTTGAACCACTTTAAAAATTTCTATCTTTAATTCTTTTTCATTATCTGCACTTTAATTACTTTTACTATCAATTCTCTATCTTTATTATCTGTACAATTGTTGGCTGTCATATTTTTACATATCCAATTAATAAAATTTAATTTTTGATATTGGTGTATACAAATCTCCAACAAGATAAGGACAAGATCCTTTTTATTTCCGTAATTTCAAATTATTCTTACTGGGACCGTCACTAACTTATGAATTCACTAACATTTTAACCAAACACATATACATCATATCTTCAGAAAGCATAACTCATGTCAGAATTAACCAATACATTATAAAGACCCAAGGGATCAACTTCTGAGTAATATCACAATACATTTTAATTGCCACACTATAAAAAAACTATGATTTTCTCATGGCCTCAAGTCATTCTCATCAATCATTATATATTCAGGTTATAGTATTTTATTACTTTCTAGGATTTCATAGAACTCAGTCTTCACATGAGTTTAATCACATTGTCTTATCCCATTAAATTTGCTTTCAGAATTTCTTAGAATAACAATTAAAAATTATATTATTCACACAGCTTCAAATCATCAGTAACCATGTCACATAATCAAGTCATATGTTATCACATTCCAATGTATTCAAATAACAAATCCAATAGACAACATAATAAAGAAAAGCAATGTAAACCTTCTTGTTACTCCGTTTTAGACATCACCCATACAAACCCAGCCTTTTCTCTCCAGGCACTCGCCTTATTCCACTCACTACAATTGGAATGTGCAGATTCAAGATTTGGTTCATTATTTCCCACCATAACCCATCATTCTCATATCATTCTTAACATTATGTACCATTCCATGTGCATTATAACCTATCATTCTTAACAATATGTACCATTCATGTCTAATAAGCATGCATAAGCATTACATCATATAATCACTTGCAATATTTGTAATTCTAACAACAATCATAACTTCACATCATGGCATACTTTTCCATATCTCATGTACATTATCAAACTTTAAACCATAATATTACTCATAATAATTGCATTTCCACAATCACAGTCGTTCATCATTTGCCATCCCATATTTTTTAGGGAATTTTCAAATATCTCAATAGTCATTTCTCATCACCTTATCATTGCCATCATATATTATATATCTCAGTTCTTAATGAATATTCAAACTTAGACCCCATTCATAATTATTTGGGTCTCATTATTATAACAAGTATCATGATCATTTTCCTATTATCCATGTATAGATCATCATTTCATTATTGTCTCAAACACACATTCTCTTTCATGTTATCTTTATAACTATTTGCATTGCTTTTATAACATTTGTGTATAAACAATTACTAAGTTAATTAATATTAACTTAGAAAGTACTCATTCAAGACTTCTTATCTATTTTATTCAACTCAATTACATTTCATGTAAGTTTAGACTCAAAGAAATAAAATAGTTTTTAAAGTGAAAGAAGTTTGAATTGAAAAGAGTGAAAAAAGAATCTAGAGGTGCGATCAGAATCACAAGCAAAATTGAGTTTGAAATTTGAGTAGAATAGCGATCATAATCATTGAAGAAATTCAAGTGGAATTGAGGAAATTCAATTGAAAATGTAAGTTTGCTCGTCAAATTTTGAAAACTTTTGAGAAGTCCAAATGTAAACACGATCCAAATCATAATCATAATAAAAAAATAGAGTAGAAAATATCAAATCGAATCATACAAATTTAATTCAAAATTAGAGTCGAATCATATGAGCAAAAGTGTTGAGTTTTTGCAAGCATGATCATGAGTTTAGTTCAAAAAGCTGCGATTTGACTCGTATAAGTAGGTTTTGCATGAAAACAGTAGAATGTAGGGGAAATGACTTTTTATTCAACATTCTACTATAAATTCTCATTTCCACATGTTTTAAAAGTTGAAATGTGTTCATAACTTATCTATTTCCACAATAAACCAGTCAACATCTCAACAGATCCATTCAACCTCAAATTTGGCTACATAATCATCAAAAACTCATTTTATATACTTGTACCAACTAATCAACAAATCACAATTACTAACACATTAAAATTCACAAGAAAGGTAAAAATTACTCACCTTAGTAGTTAGAAATAAACAAATCAAACAGATCTCAAAAAAATCTTTAATATTCTTCAAGAACACAAAAGAAGAGTCTATTAACTTTCAATTTTCCAAGGATTTTTTCTCTTCAACTAATCATGTATGATTAGATTATGGTTCCATTTGATAGAAACAAGCTATATCTAATATATTCAAGTCTAAAACACTAAAAAAATTAGATTGATTCATGGGTTAAATAGTGATAGTATATTTTAAAAATTCATAACTCAATTTTCATTCCATGAATCAACAAGATTTTGATGTCAAATTGAAGAGGAATAAGAGAGGAATTAACTGTAAAAATATAAGAAATTTGCATGGAAGGATGAAAATTTACTTGAAGAAAGAGAATGAGAGCTTATAAAGAGCGAATGAACTTGGAGAAGAAGCCAATGGGTTGCACGAAGCAATAAAAAATGGCTTAAAGAAAAAGGTAGTCACCTCATGACAGGTAGAAATGGAAAAGGAAAATTGGTCAACTCTCTTTGACTTTGTCCTTAACAAGTTTTGTAACTTCTCTTATTTAGTGACTTTCCCAATTTCTTTACCAAAAATCCAAAATTGACATGCTCATTGATCACCAATGGCCGTGAAATTTTGACACATATCAGTTATATTAATTATCTTTGTAACGATTATAAGTCTACACTCGCTAGGTACCTATAATCCTAATTTCAATTAGTCTAAAGTTTTTATAAATATTAATTCCTGCTAACAAGAATTTTGCTTTATGAGCATTTTAATTGAAAACTTCCACTTTTTAAATATTCTTATCATTCATATAATCTTTTTCCACTATGTTTGAACACTTCATATCTCAAAATTTATAATTTTAAATTCTCAAACTTTTCAAAATTATCCTTTTCAAATTTTTCGAAAAATTATTTTGTTATCAAAATTCATTTTAGAAAATCTGGGATGTTATAAAAATCTATTTCTTTTATCACTAACAGTGACAAAGCAATGCGCAATGCAATCAAATATGTTCTCCCATGATTGTGTCACTGATTGTGTGCATGGCACTCGCAAAGAAATGGAACTATCAATATCGCAAATCCAAAATTCACAAAGGTTTTCACTGAGTGTTTGTTTGCAGGTGTAAATGTTGGTCGTTTGCACGTGTAAATGTTCCACAATTCGAGTCAAAATGGAGGTCAATTGTTGAAAAGTATGGGGTAGAACAAAATATTTAGGTTCAAAAAAATGTATTGGAAGAGAACCATATGGGTAGCCGTATCTCTTGATGGAAAATTGTTTGTGGGCTTGTGTACAACATCCCAATGCGAAGGAATAAATTCATATATTTCAAGATTTGTGAAGCAAAGTCACAACTTCGTGGAATTCTTACATCATTTCCAATGTGGTTTGACATACTTTAGATACAATGAGGAGGTTGGTAATTTCAAAACCATTCATGGGGATGCAGTTTTAACTACTGCATTGGAGTTAACTGAGAGAAGCGATGCAGATGTGTACATTCGTGAAGCGTTCCGGATATTTTGCACAGAAATAAAAATGGCAGGTGCTTGTGTTGTTGCTAAATGTAAACAGATGGTTACAACATAGGCTTAAAGAGTTAAGAGGTTTTTGAACCCAAACAATAGTTGGGAAGTGCACATTGACAAGCAATTTGAGATTAGAATAAGATATGAATGTGGGAAATTGCGATCATTTGGTATTCCTTGCCCACTTTAAGCTTAAATCGGGATCGATTTATAGATGGGTTTGGATAAAACTTCAACTCCATTTCACGTGGAACCAAAGTCTTGCATTCTTCCTCACTAGTGACTTGGGAAACAGTTGAAAGTGATGAAGATGGCAGCTTCTTAGAACTGGTTGAAAGTGATGGGGACAACAATTTCGTAGAACTAATCGAAAATGATGGTGATGGCATTTTTCTGGTATTTGATGGGGAGGAGCTTACATTGCACGCCATGTCAGTTGTTTCATTAAACAACTTACGTCCAAATATGGTACTAGACTTTTGAAAACAAGTTTGACTCCCTTTTGTTCTTGGATAAGATGGTGTTATTGCTTCCTTAAGTGTCTGCCCATGAAAGATTAATTTATTAGTGGAGCAATAATAAAATGATAACGTTAGAATGATACATGTGTAGTGTTACAAACCTTGCAAAGCTTTTCATTGAAATACGGACTTTTCTTCCATTCCATTGTAGCTCTTGACTTTAGTTGATGTTTAGGTGGAGTCTTATGATAAAGGTCATCATTTAACACATCTTTTCCTTTTGTATTAGCATCCATGTGTCCTTCTTTTAGGGGGTTTAAGGTTAGTTTTGAAGTGTATACCTCTTCCATACGACAAAGATGATTGGGGGCTTCATTTATTAAAATTTTAAATGCATTGATATGGGTTACAATCAAGTCACAAAGTAAGAGTAGATATTTAATGTTACTCTAGGTTTATTATTCAATATTCGTGCAATCATATTAGAGAGTTAATATTTATATTTACCAGCTTTCTTCCTCTCTTATAGTTGTTTTCATGAGAGGCATTGGGTAAATCTATGACAGTCGTGAATGTAGCAAGAGTAGGCAGTCACAGTTGTGAATAAAGCAAGAGTAGACACGATGTTTCATTGGTGCTAGTCCAATGTTTCGAAGAGTGATAATACAGAAATTTTCTTTTATACAAGAAATGAATGAGAATGTTGAGGACTTGTGTTTGAATAAGCGTGACATCCTTCTCAGTCATTTCTAACCTTAGGATACATAGTCAAATACTTAGCTAGCAACAGCATAAGCAATGGAGATTCAATGTGATTCATAAAGTTCACAGTACCCACTTCCAAAAACATGATTCTTGCTAAAACGTAGCATTATTGTATGTGGTTAGAGAGAAATGTGGGAGCCAAATAAAGAAGTCCATCTGAGATAAGTTGTCCTTAAGTCAACATCCCCAGTAAATGCCACGCACCAAAACATAGAGAAGGCATCATTCACAAGGGCCAACAATGGTTTTAGTAAATGATCTAATTATTCCATGATAAATGGCTAAATTATTTAATAATAATTGACCAAATTATTCCAAATAGAATAGGAATTATTTCCTAATAAGTTACCAAGATTGAAATTCAAGTTTATGATTCATTTGGTCACATGATTATAATATTTCGTGACATTTGATGTAATTATAATCTCCATTTTTAATAGTTAATAATAGATTATGTCACCGAGGTTAGAGCTTGAATATAAAAAACTATAGCTTAGCATGAATAGTTATGATCATGTGGTCTTGTGTAATAATTACATGGGAGCTTGAATGTACAAACTTATAGCTTAACATAGAATAATTAAGATCAACTAGTGATGTGTTCTAATGGGTCTTAACGTCCAATTATACTAGTGGGCTAATTGTGACGGTAATTTAAGGACATAATGTTAAACTCAATGAGTATGTGTCCTGAGCTTGAATACACAAAACCATATCTTAACATGGATAATGATCAGGTGGTCATGTGTCATGTGTACGTCTTACTGTCCACTTATACTAGTAGCTCACTGCCATAATGATTCAAAGGACACCATTTTAATAATTTGACCATGTGTATTAGGTGCTTGAATATACAAAATCATAACTTTAGCATGAGTACTTACGATCATGTGGTCTTGAGTCCTAATGTGTCTTTCTATCTAGCTATGATAGGGGTCAATTGCTAGTGATTTAAGGACATAATGCTAATCTCAATATCTTATGGTACATAATATGAAATGTGTCTTAATCAGAAGCTTGAATATACAAAACCATAGCTTAATATGAATATTTTTTTTTATCAAATCGCCATGTGCATCCTAGTATGCTTTACTATCTGCTTATAACAATGGGTCAATTTTTATAGAGATTCAAGAAAAGAATATATTCCAAAAAAAAAAAATTAAAAAAACACATAACACGAAAAAAAGAAAGAAACAATTCTAAATCTTGATATCTAATGGTAGATAATTTGAGTTAGTGTCCTTATGGGAGCTTGAATATACAAAACCATAGCTTAAGATAGATAATTATGATCAAGTGGTCATGTGTCCTATTATGTCCTACTATTCACTTGTGCTAGGAAGGACACAATTCTAATCTCAATATTTAATAGTTGTCATACAGTATGGTTATGTGCCTTAAGAACTTGAATGTACAAAACCATAGCTCAACACGAATAATTATGATAAAGTAGTCATGTGTTCTAATGGATCTTCATATCCCTCGATATTAGAAGATCAATTAGTATGGTGATTCAAGGACACAATTCCAATCTCTATTTAATAATTGATCAAAACTTATGGGGTATGATTTGGTCACTTTGTCACATGATGGAATGTAAAAACCCATAGCTTAAAATGAAGAGTTAAGGTCGTGTACTCATCTGTTCTAATCGATAGTGTCCACTTATACACTAGTGAGTCAATTGTCATGGTGATCAAACGTCTTGGTATGAATTAATTTTTTCCATTGTTGCTAGATGTGAAGGATAAATTAACACCATTTGTTAATCCTATGATTACATTATTACGTCGCTAGGGATTATTCAATTCAATACTTAAATAAAAATTGGAATTCAATCACTGAAGTAATATAATTGTGATTAGTTATAATTATCAATATCATAAAAAAATCTCTTATTTTGTCACGATGGTCATGAATTAATTTCTTTTTTTTTTTGTGATAGCAGAAATGACAAACCACTTAATATATACACGCAATCATCTGAGTTTGAATTCAAAACATTTCATATTTATTATTGATTTTATATTGTTATAGTAATAATTAAATACCTCATTATTATTGGTTTGGATAATTTTGACAAAATGTGATCTTCCTCTTTATGCCAACCCTTTTATGGTGATTGCTTATTGTGTATTAATTAAAGGGTACAATTCATTGGTGTGACCTTATTAGAACATGAGTTTCACATATTATTGAGGGAAATGTGTTAACAAATTTTACTTTAGCTGATACAACTAATTGCGTCTCGCTTCGTCCCTAATTGTTAAGAAAATTTAAATATCACATTATATAATTATATTCATTTAAAAAAAAAAAAAGAGATTTGTCAATAAGAATTAAAAGATGGTTGTTAATTGATTTAGTAGTATCAATTATATGTTGCCGTTCAAAGTTTTAGCTTGTTGGAGACTTTGGACTTGTTGAAAAAAGGCAAGGACCTAATAAGTTTTTATACAACATCCTTTAATATCAAGTTAGAAAATGATCAAGGGATTGAAGGGAAATAAATATAGTAGTTGGTAGGTCTAAATCTCATATCCCATTCTTTGTATTAAATTTTATGGATGTTTCTCATATTATAAGAAAGTTGTATTTCCTTTTACTGTAGTAAAATTTCTTCTTCAGTTTACTAGTTTTAACTTCAATTACAGTTTATGCTTCATACCACTACTTTCTAACAGTGGTATCAGAGCACCAGGTTTATTACTAGTTTTCTGTGCTACTATCAAATCTTATTAGTGGAAAAGAAGCTTCTTCGCTAATCGCAATGAAGTACAAACTAGAAAAATTCAATAGAAATAATTTCTCATTGTGGAAAATGAGAATGAAAGCAGTTCTAAGAAAAGATAACTGCTTGGCAAATGGAGATAGGACCGACGAGATCCTTAATGACAGCAAGTCAAACGAGATAGATGGCAATGCTATTGCTAATTTGCATCTAGCACTAGTCAATGAAGTGTTGTCAAGTGTAATAGAAAAGAAAATAGCAAAAGAGATATGGGATACTTTAACAAAATTGAACGAAGCCAAATCACCATAACAAAATCTTCTTGAAGAGAAAACTCAACACCCTTCGAATGACAGAAGCAACTTCAGTGACCAACCATATCAACACCTTTAATACTCTGTTTTCACATCTCAAACCAATGGGGCATAATATAGAGATGAGTGAACGTGCTGAAATTCTACTTTAGAGTCTACCTGATTCATATGATTAACTCATTATCAACTTGATGAACAATATAGAAGTTCTAGCCTTCGATAATATTGCAACTATGGTCTTTGAAAAAGAAAGTCTGCACAAGAGCAAAGAAACTAGACTAGAAAGCTCACAGCAAGCTAAAGCTTTGATGGTGACAAGAGGGAAATCAACAGAACGTGGCCCCAGTGGGAGTCAAAATCAAAGTAAATCAAAATTTAGAAGTAAGAAGAATGTCAATTGTTATTACTATGGCAAAAAGGGGCATTATAAAAGGGAGTGTTGGCATCTCAAGAAGAATGAAAAAGGCAAAGGCAAAAAGTCTGAGTCATTAAAAGCTCAAGGTTGTGTAGCAAGTATCTCAGATGATGGTGAAATTTTATACAGTGAGGCAACAATAGTTATTAAAGGCAGAAGAAGTTTTGCTAATGTTTGAGCAACATGGCATATGACCCCCCAGAGAGAACGGTTCCTCCAATATAAACCTATCTCAGGAGTATTTGTGTTCATGGGAGACGATCATGCCTTGGAGATTGCTGGTATTAGTGCCATCAAACTGAAAATGTATAATGGTACGATTCGCACCATTTAGGACGTAAGACATGTGAAGGGCCTGAAGAAAAGTCTATTGTCCTTGGGATGATTAGATAATAATGGTTGTAAAACTCATATTCAAGATGGGATCATGAAGATAGTCAAAGGCACACTTGTGGTGATGAAAGCAGAAAAGATAGCTGTAAATTTGTACATACTTAAAGGAGAAACTCAACAAGAAGGAGAAGCATCTACTGTGTCAACAAGTTTGGCAGAAGAATCAACAATGATATGGCACCATAAACTTGGTCATATGTCAAAATGAGGTTTGAAGATTCTCACTAAATAAAAGCTTCTTCCATGGCTCAAAAAGGTTTCATTACCCTTTTGTGAGCATTATATTACTAATAAGCAGCACAGACTGAAGTTCATCAACTCACATGATAGAAGTAAAGATAAACCAAAACTGATCCACTACAGTGTTTGGCAAGCATCAGTTCTGTCCCTACGAGGAGCAAGATACTTAAAATCTTTTACTGATGATTACTCCAGGAGATGTTAGGTGTATCCAATGAAGAGGAAGGCAAATGTATTTTCAGTTTTCAAAATATTCAAAGCACAGGTAGAGCTTAAATCTATGAAGAAGATCAAGTGTTTAAGAATAGATAATGGAGGAGAATATATTAGTGAAGAATTTGATAACTTCTGTCAACAAGAAGGTATTAAGAGGCAGTACACAGTGGCAAACACTCCACAACAAAATGGTGTAACAGAACGTATGAACAGAAGCTTTTTGGAATGAATAAGAGCAGTGTTGAGAACTGCAGGGATGGCTAAGTCAAACTACCTATTATGTGATCAACTGGTCACCATCAACCACAATTGATCTAAAGACACCAATAGGGATATGGGCTAGTATGCCAGTTGATTATTCTCGCTTACATATTTTTTTGAAGTCTTGTATATATTATGTACAACCCCCAAGAAACATCAAAGCTGGATCCAAAATCCAAAAAATGTATTTTCTTAGGATATACTGATGGAGTTAAAGGGTATCACCTGTAAGATCCCACTACTAACAAGGTGATAATCAATAGAGATGTGACATTTGCAGAAAATAAAGTACAAGAAAAAGAAAATTATAGCACTTTAAATGAGAAGTTGGAGATTGTTACAGTTCAAGTTGAAGAAAGACAAGATGAAGAAATTCCAAATTCTTCTGAAGCAGCACTAGAGTACAAAGAACAAGAGTAAGCTAAGTTTGTGACTCCACAAGTTCGTCGATCAACTCGGGAGAGGAGAGAACTAGCTGGGCACTCAGAATACATTATAAAGGGAAATGTTGCATACTGTCTACTAATAGAGGATAGAGAGCCATCAACTTCCATGAGGCAACAAAAAGCCAAGAAGTTTCTCTGTGGTTGGTAGCAATGCAAGAAGAAATTGAAGCTCTCTATAAAAACAAAACATGGGATCTTGTTCCACTACCACAAGGAAGAAAGGCCATCAAGAACAAAAGGGTCTACAAGATCAAATGAGATGGCAATGACCAAGGGGAACGGTATCGTGCTAAATTGGTGGTGAAAGGATTCGCTCAAAAAGAAGGTATTGACTTCAATAAGATATTTTCTCTTGTTGTTTGACTTACAACAGTTTGAGTGGTCCTGGCGATATGTGCTACTTTTGACTTGTACTTAGAGTAGTTGGATGTGAAAATAGCATTCCTTCATGGAAAACTTGAAGAAGAAATTTACATGCTCTAACCAGAAGGTTTTGAAGAAAAAGGAAAAGAGAATTTGGTTTGCAGGTTGAACAAATCTCTATATGATCTCAAACAAGCACCTAGATGTTAGTATAAGAGATTTCATTCCTTCATCATAAGCCTTGGATACAACAGACTTGGTTTAGATCCTTGTGCTTACTATAAGAGATATGGCAATGGAGATTTCATTATTTTGCTATTATATGCTGACGCATGTTGGTTGCAAGCCCCAACAAAGATCATATTGCAGACTTGAAGGCTCAATTGGCTAAAAAGTTTGAAATGAGGGACTTGGGACTAGCAAACAAGATTCTAGGGATGCAAATTTATCAAGACAGAAATAATAGAAAGATTTAGCTTTATCAGAAAAATTATTTGAAGAAACTCCTATGGTGCTTCAACATGCAAGATTGTAAGCCAATTTCTACCCACTTCTTATTAATTTCAAGTTATCCTTAAGTATGAGTCCTAGCAATGAAATAGAAAGGATGGAAATGTCTCGAGTACCATATGCATCAACAGTGGGTAACTTAATATTCGCTATGGTATGTATAAGACTAGACATTGCCCAAGCAGTGGGAGCAGTTAGTCGATACATGGCAAATCTTGGTAAAGAGCATTGGAGTGCTGTAAATAGGATTCTGAGATATGTTAAGGGTACCTCAAATGTTGCATTGTGTTATGGAGGATCAGACTTTACTGTCAAAGGCTATATTGATTCTGATTATACAAGGAATCTTGATAAAAGTAAGTCCACCTCAAGTTATGTGTTTACTCTTGCTAGATGAGCTGTATGATGGGTTCAAAACTGCAGTCTATTATAGCTACTTCTACAACAGAAGCAGAATATGTTGCAGTTACCCATGCTAGCAAAAAGGTGATCTAGCTATAAATGTTATTGGAGGAACTTGAACACAAATTAGAGAAAACTAGAGAAGATTACTCTGTTTTGTGATAGTCAGGGCGCTTTGCATTTAGCAAAGAATTCAACATTTTACCCAAAGACAAAACATATTAGAGTACAATGTCACTTTGTATGAGAGAAGATGGAAAAAGGTAGTTTGGATATTCAGAAAATTCATACTCAAGACAACCTTGTAGATATGTTAAAAAAGCCAATCAATACTAATAAATTTATATGGTATCGATCATCTTTTGGTATAATTGAGATGTAAGCAGCAAGAAATGGTAAACATAGAAAAGATGAAAAATCTATATAATAAAATTGTCTTTAAGCAGAAGAATGTTACCATTCAAAGTTTTCACATGTTGGAAAAGTAAAGCCACTTTTAACTTATTGGAAAAAGGTAAGGCCTTAATTCTGCCTTGTTGGAAAAAGGCAAAATTTTAATAAATGTTCAAGTTTCTAAACAATGCCTTTTAATATCAAGTTGAAAAATGATCCAGAGATTAACGAAGGGAAATAAATATGGTGATTAATAAGTCTATAAATATATAATTTCATATCCTATTTTTTGTATCAAATTTTATGAGTGTCTCTTTTATTATAAGAAAGAAGTTGTATTTCCTTTTATTATAGTAAAATTTCTTTTTCAGTTTATTAATTTTAACTTTAGTTGAAGTTTATACTTCATATTACTACTTTCTAACATCATAAATGTGACAATCTTATTTATATATTTACAATTGTGAGCCATATTTTTTGGTCAATAATTTTATAAAATATAAATCACTGTTTCTTTATATATAATTTAGAAGAAGGGAAAATGTAATACTAATGAGTTTTTTTGGGCTTCATGAAAAATGTGTTTCCGTGTTTGATAGTAGGTATGAAGAAACAAGCCTCGATTTCCAGGCTTTGTGGGCGGATCTAGCCTAAATTTTGAAGTCCATTTTAACGGCAGGATTAAACGGGTCAACTTGTGTGGGCTAACATCCACTCGGCTGGCGCGAGCGAACATAGGCCAGGTCAACACAAGCGTGAAAAATTATCTTTGAAATTATAGTTTTATTAATTAAAGTTGTAATATAAAAATTTATAAATTTATACGGATTTTATATTAAAAAGTATATAAAATTTATAATTTTATTAATTAAAGTTTAATAAAAAATTTATTAAAAATTATTTTTATCAAAAAAACTTATTATAATAAATTTGTGAGAAATATGAAATTTTTTCTAAAATTTTGAAGTGTATAAAGAAATAAAATCCATAAAATTGAGATTAAAATATTCAGAAAACCTAGGGCCCAATTGCAATCTTGACGCATAACTGATATTTCAAAATCTTTACAATTTTAACCAAATATACTAGAAAAATAAAATTAATTTAGTCATATAATTGCTTTTAAATAATCTAAAGCCATTGGAAACATGCATTATTTATCAAGGATTGCATGAACTTGCAACTTGTATATAAGACACTACTCAATCGATGGCATTGGTTGGGTGGGCTGACATCTCCCAAAATATTTCTAATCCTAAGCCAATATTAATATTTTATGGAAAAAGTATATATTATCGAATATAAAAAATTGTACATAAATTTTAAAATCATATAAATTACTTTTTTGAATTTAAAAAAATAAAAATCGGTTACATTATGGTTAAAATTGATAAAAGTAACGCATGCAAACTAGTCATAACCTTCCAACAGACATTCAGTCTTTATTTATTTATTTTTTGCAGTAACTTATAGTTTAGTTTGACAAAAAAATGTAAAATTTAATTTAAAATTTTTGAAAAAAAAAATTAAGGAGAACTAAAGATTTTGATATTTAAAATTACTTCTAAAATTTGAAATAAAATTGTTGAATTTTACTAAATTGAATTCACATCATCTTGTATATTCTGTAAAACTTTCTTCTTTTTTCTTTTCTAATATATATTGATTTTGTAAATAATACAAAATCCTTCTAATTTTTGTTTAATACATTTATTCAACTTACGTTTGGCAATGTATATTAAAATTTTGGATTTGGAGGTGAAATATGATTAAGGGTCCTATATTTGATGAAAATGTAAAAGAATTTTATTTTATTTCTTTTTGAAACATAATATAAACACAACTATTCATGCCATTTTGCTAAAAAAAATAAAAAAAAATTATTTTTGCTATTTATTTGATTGTAATCATGACTTTTGTTTTGCAATACAATTAAATAAAAAGAAAAATATAATACTAGAATCACAAATAATTTACATGTGTCACATTTATTAGTTTTTAATAATAACATATATGATTTTATTTTTTTCTAAAATTTAAGATTCATATATAAAATTTTAAAATTTATGTATTATTTTTGGCATTAATCCAAATTTTAAAGATAATATGTATTTTCCCCAAATTTCATTATTACAATCCTTTAAATTGGTTAAGTTTCCTGTCTTCGGCCACACATACTATACCTTATGTTAGAATCCCCGCTGGCAGCGAATTTAGGCCCCGTTTGGTTCAACCTATGGAAACGGAAAGGGAATGGAATCAGATAAGGAAAGGAAAGGGAATGGAATCTGTTA
>JANHAO010017080.1:0-14154 GCA_026873985.1 Saraca asoca
CTATTATTAGACCTTGAAAGAGGCTAGTAATTAATCTAGGCTAAACCATCCTCAATTATCCAAGTAATTACAATAGGAAGGATTTTAATTATTTGTTAAAGATCATAAGTGTGGTGAAACCCAATCCTAGGCTTTTATAATTGAATTTCATTTATTAATCAAGTACTGCTCTTTCATTTGTCTTCTTTAATATCTTTAATATTCTTTATTGATTTAGACAACTTAAATTGCAAACTCTTGTAGTTGATAATGAGATCCCTATGAGATTTGACCTGTACTTGCCAGTGTCTATTACAACTACATCGTGCACTTGTGGAAAACACACATCACATGGTAAGCATTTTATCAAAAATTTTAGAGCATTGAATTAAGGCTTTTGTTAATGGTGAAATCTAGTTCTGGGCCAAACTCTAGTCAACGAGAAGGATTCTTTTAGGACTCAAACTATTTCCAATTGATATAGATTGAGAACGAATGAGGAGAACAGGGGAAAAGCAGTGACAACATAGTATTTTTAACATGGTTTGGCCAAACCCAGATAGCACCGGCCCCTACGTCCACAGTAGTATTTTATTTATCTGAGAAGAGTTTTACAGAGTTTCAGTATAGCTATTTCAGCCTCTTCTACAAGGATCCTCCACTTCCTATTGATAGAAGCTAGGAGGTTACAAGTGTAATTTTACATGTTGTAAATAAGTTATATCAAATATTAAATGTACAAGACAATATAAACTCCTACATATTGGTTTCTGTAGGTAGCTTTCTATGGGTAGGTCCCTTATCTGTAAACTGACATAAGCTTGTTTGGTGCTCTATCTCATTGGGCTTTCATCCAGGTAATGCATTGCATCTCATGAGCCATTTTTGGCTCAAGGTCACTATTAGCCTTTAGCAAGGTCGAACTCGTTCTTGTCGAGGCGAGCTTGAGTGGGGCAGCTCATTTGACAAGTTAGACCTCTAATTTTTGGTTTTGTTGCATCTCAACCTCACGATTAGTGAGGTGGCACCTTCTAGGTAACCTTAGTGAATTAGAACTCTTTGCTTAGGCTTAGTCTATTGCTAGGCCTTTGTTAGCCCACTCCGTAGAATCGGATACTACTCATAACATTATGCCCCTAACTCTCACCTCACTTTGTGGGCTGGGAGTTGAACAGTTTCACTAGCAAAGGGCCTTATGGATTTTTGTGCAGTCAAAGTCTTTGGTCAGCTTATTGTTTCATCTGATCTAGGCCATACCTCCTACTATACGTGCCTCATGCCTGTTGGTGAGTTAGCCTCATTTTCCTCCGAGGCATTTAATGAAAGTGGTTAGGAGTTCTTCTGGACTCTTCAGTGAGACCTAGCCAGCCTATATAAGCATGGGGAGGAGTTCTTCTTCCTTCATTGAGTGAGTTAAACTGATGAGAGCTTCAAATAAGCCCCCTAAGCCTTTTTAGGCAATTCTTCTTCTCTATTCATGAGGAAAGATCTTTCATAGATCTTGGATCATTTCCTCATAGTTCTACCATGAGGTTAAACCTTTCCAACTACTCTGGCTTGCTTTTTTCTGAATCTTCTGTACTGGCTAGAGAGCTAGAGAGGAGTTCTGAACTAAGAAAGGTGGCAAGGGAGAGAGTTGAAGAGTAAGTGTGCTCATCGACCTTCTACTTATTAGAGCTCTTCTCCGGAGTGCCAATCTTTCTTCTAGAATGTAATGGCTATAGGCTTCTTTTGATTTGTATTTTGAATCTTGCTATGTAAATTCACCTTGTTGAGGCTTCTAATGAATGAAATAACCATTCTTTATGATTCTTGCATATTGTGTTGAATATCCTGCATATTTCATATGGTAGTATGAATTTTTGTAAACCACAATAAGATGATATATTTGAATAACTAATTGGCAATGCTTCATGATGAGCAATGAGCTAAGCATCTAGGTGCCTTAGTTGTGAGTGATATATAGGTGGGTCGTATGAGAGTTGCGCCTAATTGAGAAATCATATGCAAGCCATGAATCATTGCATCGCATGAGAGCTGCAAATTATTAAGTCACATGAAAGCTGTGAGTCAATAAGTCACATGAGAGCTCCGAGCACTTGATTGCATTCATACGATGCCTAAGAAAGTTAGTCATATGTATGATAATAGGTCGCACACATGCAATGTCTAAGAAAGTTAGTTGCATGTGTGCTTAAGGTAGCATGTATATGGTGCCTAAGAAAGTTGGTCATATACAAGATTCTTGAAGTCAGGTGCACATTGTGCCTAAGAAAGTTGGTCATGTACCCATCAAGTATGAGATCATATGCATATTGTGTCTAAGAAAGTTGGTCATATGCATGGCAAAATCACATGCACATGGTGCCTAAGAAAGTTGGTCATGTGCATGCTAGCAAATCGCATGTATGTAGTACTTAAGAAAGTTGATCACATGCGCAGTGAAGTCATATGTGTATGGTGCTTAAGAAAGTTGGTCATACGCACAATGATGCACCATGCATATGGTGCCAAAGAAAGTTGGTCATATGCATAGGCTGGAGGTCGCATGCATACGATGCCTAGGAAAGTTGGTCGTATGCATGACGAGATTGTATGCACATAGTGCCTAAGAAAGTTGGTCATATGCATAGCGATGTAGCATGCATATGGTGCCTAATAAAGTTGGTCATATGCATGCTTGATCACATTAGGGTGATGTAATAGCGTAAGTCATTCTAATGTAATAAAGAATTAAATTCGAAATTCAAAAGGATACAGTTGTAAACTAAAATGGGGGGAAGCTCACATCTCTAGGGCAAACATTTGAATTAACATTTGCTGAGGCTTCACCTAGACTATATGCATCAAAATTTGGGCTACTTTTACATGATTCATTATAGGGCTAAAATATGGTTTTGATTACGGCAGACTGGTCTTGTTTAGGAACCTATTGAGGCGAAGAGTGTTGCCATCCTAAGGGCCACAACATGTATTCTTTTAGATGGCCTGTCTTGATCAGATCTTCAATCATATTTCTGAGTGCTCAACAATCAAAAGTGTTGTGCCTGGCTTCATTATGGTAAGCACAAAACTTGTTCATGTTTCTATTTTTCCAAGGAGTCTTTAAAGAAGTGGGGGTCCTAAAGTCCTTTCCACCCCTTTCTGTTGCAAAAATCCTAGCTGGAGTGTCTGATAGGATGCTATAATGATCATAATGACTTGGAGGCTATGGTCACTTAACTCTCACTTTCTTCAAAAACTAGCTAGTGGGGTCGGTCTTTTGACCTTCATTGTTTCTCTTTTTACTCTGCTTAGAGCTATTTGCCTTGTTCCTCTAATTCTCTGAACCAAACATCACTTCCCATTTGATTTGTTTGGTAGCTTAATCACAAAATTTGCCCAGGTCCATTACTGGGAATTTGTATATTCTTTTGTACAATTTTCCATCCTTATGAAGTCCTACCAAGATGGTTGTCAAGAAGCCCTCATCGCATGGGCTCTCAATGTTGTTAATCTTGTGCCTGAATTAGGTGATGTAATCTTTCAATTACTCATGCTTGTGCTGAAAGATTGCAACGAGATGATAGGGGGCACAAGCTACCTCTTTAGCGCCCTATATTGGTTGAGGAATTTTTCCTAACACTCTTCCCAACTACTAATGTTGCAAGCTAGGAGGCTTCTAAACCACATTCAAGGTGTATCTCCCAATGTAGCTGGGAAGATACGACATTTAATTAGGGGGTTACTTGTTCAGAGATCTATCTAGATGTTGAACATATCTAGGTGGTTTCATGGATCACTATCCCCATTGTATAGTGGGATAGAAGGGATTTTGAGCTTATGAAGGAGGGGCTCCATCTCAATTTCCTTAGAGAAAGGTGTTTGATCCTCTGAGTGACCTCGATCATCTCAAGCTTGGGGGTGTGCCTTTAACTGCTTCACCCTTTGAAGCAGCTTTTCCACCAATGAAGTCAATGCTCTAGATCACTGGCTAGAGGCCTGATGGCTCTTGTCTTCCTGATTGTATGGGCATTGACTTAAATGGGTGCTCTTGATTAGCCCTATTTGGACTTGTAGCTCGCTACTACTGGTGAATGTTCTTGAGTATAGCGGCCTCAGTCTATCTTCCCAAACCTTGGGCTTGCACTTGAGCCAGCATCTACAATGCCTCAGCCATTTTTCTCACTGAACCTTCCAGTGCTTCCTGGCATTGGTACCATATTTGCACTCCATCAATTTCAGGAACGGTAATAGCAAGTTGGTGGTGAGCTGAATGGAGTGAACTGTTGGTAGCCCTGGCAGTGGAAAAGCTTGTTGTAGGGCCCTCGAGTTGATTATTGGCAACATCTAGCTTCCTAATGACTTTTCCTCTAACCATTACAGCTAAACAAAAAATGAATGGGACTATAAAGAATCAACCATAACTTAGATGAGTCCTTACAGATGGTGCCAAAATGTTGATAGTGAAATTTGGTTCTGGGCCAAACTCCAATAAATAAGAAGGATTCTTTTGGGACTCAAACTATTTCTAGTTGATAGAGATTGAGAACGAAGGAGGAAAGGAGGGAAAAAGCAGTGAGAACGTAATTTTTTTAATGTGGTTCAGCCAAAGCTAGCCAGCATCAGCCCCTACATCCACAGTAGCATTTTATTGATCTAAGAAGAGTTTTATAGAGTTTTAGTATAGCTATTTCAGCTTGTTCTGCAAGGATCCTCTGCTTCTTATTTATAGAAGCTGGGAGCTTACAAATGTAATTTTACATGCTATAAATAAGTTACATCAAATATTAAATGTACAAGACAATATAAACTCCTACAAATTTGCTTTTGTAGGTTGCTTTTTGTGGGTTGGTTCCTTGTTTGCAAGTTGTTTCTAGCTCAGGATCGCTACTAGCCTTTAGCGAGGTCGATTTCACTCTTGTCGAGGTGAGCTTGAGCAGGGCAACTCATTTGATGAGCTAGACCTCTAATTTTTGGTTTTGTTACATCCCGACCTTATGATTAGTGAGGTGGCACTTTCTAGGTAACCATAGCAAATTGGACCTCTTTGCTTGGACTTAGTCTGTTGTTGGGCCTTTGTTAGCCCACTCTGTAGAACTGAATATTACTCATAATAGTTTTCATGGATGATTTTTCTATTTATGGTGATTTATTTGATACATGGTTAGAGAACTTGACTCATGTGCTTAGGTATTGGGTTAAGACAAACCTTGTTTTGAATTTTGAAAAATGTCATTTTATGGTTAAATAATGGATAGTTTTAGAACATGTGATGTCAAGTAAAGGCATTGAGGTTGAAAGTGCAAAAGTTGATTTGATTTTGAGCATACCCTACCCCATATCTGTGTAGGAAGTGCATTCCTTTCTTGACCATGAAGGTTTTTATAAAAGATTTATGAAGGATTTCTCCAAGATAGCCTTGCCTTTATCCAAGTTGCTACACAAAGAGGTTCCATTTGATTTTAGCTAAGCATGTAAGGAGGCTTTTGACAAGTTGAAAGCTGCATTGATGTCTACCCCTATCATTTAGCCTTTAAATTGGGAATTGCCCTTTAAGATCATGTGTGATACAAGCAATTATGCCTTGGGAGCAATTTTAGGGCAGTGGGTTGGCAAGCAAGCTCATGTCATTCATTATGCTTTTTGGATTCTTGATTTAGCCTAATGCAACTATTCCACAATAGAAAAAGAGCTTTTGGTTGTAGTGTTTACATAGAAAATTTTCACTCTTATTTGCTTGGATCTAAAGTTATTGTATTTTCTAACCATATAGCTTTAAAATATTTGCTCTCTAAGAAAGATGCAAAGCCAAGATTGATTAGATGGATCCCCCTACTATAAGAGTTTAACATTCAGATGAAGGACAAGAAGGGAGCTAAAAACCTTATAGCAAATCACTTAAGTTAGTTGATAAGAGAGGAAGATCCATTGCCTCTACATGATTCTTTCCCTGATGAGCTGCTTGAAAAGCTACAAGGTAATGTTCCTTGCTATGCTAATTTGGTGAATCATTTAGTTACTAGGACTTCACCTGTTGATTTGAGTAGAGCTAAGAAAGAGAGTTTGAAAATTGATGCTAAGCATTTTATATGGATGATCATTACTTGTGAAAATATTGTGCTAATCAAACTATTAGGAGATGTGTGCTTGATACTGTGTTTTAGTCTATTCTTTCCTTTTGCCATGTTTATATGTGTGATGGACATTTTGGACCTCAAAGAATAGCTAGAAAAGTTTTAGATTGTGCTTTCCATTGGCTTACTTTGTTTCATGATGCATATGAATTTTGAAAGTGTTGTAAGCATTGTCAAAGAATAGGTAGTTTAACCCATAGAAATGAAATGTTGCAAACCCCTATTATTGTGTGTGAGATTTTTGATGTATGGGGCATTAATTTGATGGGACCATTCCCTTACTCTTGTGGTTTCCTTTATTTTGCTTATAGTGGACTATGTTTCAAAGGGGGTGGAAGCAAAAGTCACTAAGACTAATGATTTTAAGGTCGTTGTAGGTTTTGTCAAGTCTAAAATTTTCAATAGGTTTGGCATTCCTAAGGCTTTGGTGAGTGACCAAGGGTCCCATTTTTGCAATAGAATAATTGAGGCATTCTTGAAGAAATATGGAGTCTTCCACAAGACACCTACACCTTATTATCCTCAAACAAATGGACAAGCTAAAATATCTAATAAAGAAATCAAGTCCATCTTAGAGAAAATAGTGAAGGCAAGTAGAAAAGATTAGAGCCTAAGATTGGATGATGCATTATGCACTTTTAGAACAACACACAAGACACTTATTGGCATGCCTCCTTACAAGCTAGTTTTTGGGAAGGCATGTTACCTTCCTATAGAAATTTAACATAGAGCATTTTCAGCTATAAAGAGTTGTAACATGGGGATGGATGAAGCTGGTGAGCAATAAAGCTCTAATTACAAGAATTAGAGGAGATTTGGCTTGAGTCTTATGAGAATTCATGCATCTACAAAGAGAAGACCAAGGCATTTCATGATAGGAGGATAGCTAGGAAAGAATTCCTAGTTAGGTAGAAAGTTTTACTCTACAATCAAGACTCCAATTAAGGCTCGATAAGTTGTATTCCTATTGGACTGGACCCTTTGTTGTTACTAATGTGTTTCCTTATAGTGCAGTTGAGATCAAAAGTTTGATAGCTGACAAGGTGTTCAAGGTCAATGGGCATAGGCTCAAGCCATTCTTTGAGAGCTTCCAAGGGAATGGAAGAGAAGAAGTGGAGCTAGAAGAGCTAATTTATGTTGATGAGGGTAAGCCAATGATGTTAATCAAGCACACTTCTTGGGAAGCAACCCAAGCATTTATTCTCTTTCCCTACCTCTTTTATTTTATATGTCCATGATTTGTTGATGATTTTGTGCTTACATTGATGACAATGTAGAATTTAAGTGTAAGGGAGAGATTTTAGGATTGTTTTGTTTTGTATTTTGTTTTATTTTGCTTTGATTGTGTGAATAAAAAAATTCTTGAAAAAAAAATTCAATTTTTGTTCTTTTAGGTGTTTTTCATTTATGATGAATTTGTTTAGGCCTTGAGTAGGTTGTAGTTGATTTTGATGGCTTCATAGCATGATTGAATAAACTGTCCTACTCCTTGATTCTTGAATTTGATTAACATTACAATGGAATTTGAAATGTTTATGGATTGATTTTGGTAGACATATAACCTATGAGATTTTGAGCTATTTTTTATCAGTTTTTATTAGGTTCGTACTCTTTCTTTTTTGTGATTTTCTTTTATTAAATTGTTGCTCTAAAACTTGTTTTGATTCTTTTTGAGATTACATTGGCACATGCAAGCATGAATATCGTTAAGGCATTCTTTAATTGCGCCACTTTTGCCCTTTCTAACCTACCTTGCAATGTACCATTATTGAGCCACTTTGAGGCTATTTGACCTTTTTCTTGTTATATTGCCTATTACAAAGCCAAACGTTGAATGTCTTTACCTTTTCCTAACCTTAGGGATTAGTAGATCCTTTAATTCATTAGTAGGATGGGTTCTTGAACAAGTGTGGGGGTGTGCTAAATGTTTGGTAAAGATGCAATTATGAATTTGAAGCCAAGAAAAAGAAAAAGAAAAGAAAAAAGAGATCAATGCAAGCCAAGAAAAAGAAAGAAAAAAATTAATTTACAAGAAAATGAAAAAAGGAAAGAGAACTTAAAACAAAATAAAGTGAAAAGAAATAAAAGAAAGTGAAAAAGTCAAGAAAAGTAAAAAGAAAAAGAGAAGTGATAAATGTGAAAAATTGTGATGTAGATTCCAGTTTTAAATTACTCCTTTGCTTATTTGAATCTATGCCATAATGCTCTATTTCTCTCTTTTGTTTTGCATTTCCATAACCATGTCATTGCTTTTCTCCCTTTCTCCCTTGGCCACATTACAACCACTGTGAAGCCCTTTTAATTTGTGCTACTTATGTGATTTGAGTAGCAGAGATTTGATGATAAGCAAGCTTATGGTAGTACATTTTCATGGACTGAAATTGAGTGAAACACTTTCCCATTTTAAACACGAAGAGAGTTGCATGGAGAGCTTACCTTCTGAGGTTCTACCAAGGTTGATCTACTTCCCTTTTGAATGAAATTACTTTGCTAGTTGGATTTGAGTTTTTAAGTTATGAAGAATGTGCTTCATGAGATGCTATGTCCCATAAAATTTTGGTCATTTCCTTGCTTTTATTTTTGCATTCTCATCATTGTTGAAAATTTTAGAGTTTGAGTCTTTGTTTTGAGTCTAGTATAGTTTTCTTTTGGGGTCTTACCTGTGGATGTGCAAGAGCTAAGTGGCAAGAGCTAAATATGGGGGAATTTGATGAACACAATTTATGCATAATTTAAATCCTTATTACTTGGTCTTTTGTTATGTTTATGTGCTTAATTGGACACTTAGGATTGGTTTTGTGGCTTGCTAAGTTTTGTGCTTATTTGAATTTGTTCAGTAAATTTACACTATCTTAGGATTTTAGGCATATCTAAAGTTCTAGACCTGGGTTTTGGGTGATTCTTATGTCTTTTGAAGGATAAGAGGAAGAGATAAAATTGTCATGAGAACCCAAAGCCTAGTTTAGATGTTTTGAAGGTAAAATAGAGCCTGGAAGCTAAGGTAGAGTGTAATGTTGTGATTCAAAGCCTGACCCATTGTTTTCATCAGAGGTGGAGCTCTAAAAGTCATTTTGGTTCAAAATTAAGCCCATTGGTTAGCTAAGACCCAAGTCTACATGAAGAGATTGAGAGCAAACTACACCATTTTGATTTAATTAATTGGTTATGAACTTAAGAGATCAAATTTATTATGGGTTGGATTACTCAGAAAGTCTATTTTGGTGTTTAGTCCATACCTTGAGCTTGAAACTAAATTTTAATGCAAGGTAAAGGTCATTGGAGAGATAAGTGATAGAGCTACATTACATCTAAAGATCATCATGCCCAAAAAAACACCCTTCCATCCCTAAACCACAACCCAACTTAGAGGTAGTGCATTGAATATATAAATAGCTAGTTGAGCCTTTAGTGTAGGAGCTCTTACATCACTTTTGTATTGTCTCTTAATTTTGGAAGAGAATAGCTCTGCTCAGGCAAGACTCTATTTGTGTAATTAGGTTTATTATTTCCCTTCCTCTTTGTATTTTATTTTACTATCAATGTGTAGTTAAATTCTACTTCAATCTAAGGGAAATTCTACTACTATTTTTCTTTTTTATGATTGTGAGACTTGTTTTGATTGTTCTTTTATTTCCAATTTGATTCTTTTCATTCTCTTTCTTACTACCTATAATTGCTATGAGTGGTTAATTAAAATGCCAATTGATCAATTGTTCATAGTGGCTTTATACTAGTTGAATTCCCATAGATAAATCCAATATTTATGGTTGCTTAGACGTGAAATGGCATTAGGATGTTAATGAGCTACTGGGGTAATTCAATATTTCTAGGGAATCAAGGGTCGTTAATTAGGTTGCTATTAGGGTAATTCAATTAATTAGGCATTGGACTTAATTAATATGTCGGCTAAGTGATCAGAGTGGGAATGAAATAAAAGTGTCAATGATCAATCATTATATTGGAAACAAGAGTCCCTTGAGTTGAGCTTTTCTCTATTAAATCTTTCTTTAATTTTGATTCTATTTTTCTTGCATTCAAAATGTTTGTTTTAAATTTTCACTGGTGATTAACTATCTTACCCCCCATCTTTGGCTAATAACACATTAAAAATGTTCACTAATCTTTGTGGAAAGGACCTAACTTACCCTAGCTACTAGCTTTTGGAGCTCAATACTATTTTTGCCAGTTTTGACAATTGTCAAGGATCTCCACTTGGTTGAAACACAAGGAAAAATGCACATAAAGAACTTTCTTCTTAAGCATCCTACAAACTTACACACACATGATAGCTTCATCAAATCATGAATACGTTAGATTCAAAGGAAATAGAAGCCATCCTTCAAACACCAGAAGTTTTTCATCTTGGAATATCACATACATACATACATACATACATACATATATACATTCATCGATACATATATACATATACAACCAGCAATCATGAAAATAACACCAGGGGAGTTACAAGTCACTCACTTTTGTGGATCTTCAAAACTTTCCAAGATCCTACCTTAGATCAACATATATAAAAGAGGTTGGTTAGACCATGTAGGTTAAGATCACTAAATCACTAGACCTATGTACATCGGAAGGTTTGAGTTCAAGATTATAGGATCTGAGTATAAATTTTGCTCTTGTATGTTCAACCGAAGCATGGATGAGTGATGAACACAATTTATACAAATTTTATATCCTTTTCATACTTAGTCTTTTTTCAAGTTTATGTGCTTAATTGGATACTTGAAATTGGTTTTGTGGTTTGCTAAGTTTTTGTGCTTAATTAAATTAATTTGGTAATTTGGCCTTGTTTCAGACTGTTTTAGGTTTTTAGGTGTATCTTGAGTTATCGATTTTGATTTTAGGTGACTTTTATGTCTTTGGAAATCTAAGAGAAATATCTAAATATACTATAAAGAGTCCCAAGCCAATTCAACCATTTTGGAGGTCAAATAAAGTCTGGAAGCTGAAATAAAGTGTTGTCTTATGACCTAGAACCAGTTTCAATATTTTCATCATAAGTGAAGCTCCATTCCTCATTTTGGTGCAAACCTAAATCCATAGGATAGCTAAGATCCATTCCAAAAACTTTTATGAAGGGTTTGAGGTTAAACTACACTATTCTCACTAAGTTACACAGTTATGGACTTAAATGTTAAATTTTATTATGGGTTAGACTGCTTTAAAAAGCTATTTTAGTTTTTGGCCCATAAATGTCAATTTTTTATGAAAGGTCAAGGCATTGGAGTCTTAAGAGATAAATCTACATTTAATATGAAGGGACCCATATCCAATTAAGCCTCCTTCTAGCATCAAATCTCTTGTTAATTGTGAGACTTGTTTTTATTATCAATTTATTCCCAATTTGATTATCTTGATTCTCTATTTTCATGCTAATAATTACTATGGATGATTGATTAAGGTGGCTAATTAATTAATTGTTGAATGTGATTTACTGCTAGCTAAATTTATATTAGCAATTTGTTTGTTTATGGTTATTTGGTTGGAGTAGCAATATGATTTTGATTTGCCATTGTGGTAAATCAATTTTCCTAGAGAATTGGGGGTAATTAATTGGTTTTCTACTAAGGAAAATTGATTAGTCAATTGATGGAAACTCAATGGTTCACTCAAGGGATCATTAAGGGCTCTTTGATGAACAAAATATTTCCTCTCATACTTAACCTCTTAGAATGTTAATTGAGTTTAATTTAGTGAATTGACCTTGTGTTGAGATTTGGTCATGATTTGGAACTTAATTGAATTAATTGCTTAATGCTAGATTTTTGACACTATTTTAGGTTTTGGGCTATGACTTGAGCTCTAGATGTCATATCGAGTCAATCTTTATATTGTTGGAAAGCTAAGAGAAAGTTTTATGTTGAGGCCAAAGCCATTTCTACCATTTGGAGTCTTGAAATGTGCTATGAAGCGGACCTAGTGATTTCCATCTAGATTGATCTTGTCACAATGATTGGATCATAATTAAAGCTTCAAGTGGTCAAATAGGGTCAAAACAAAGCCCAAACGCCCTTAAGGTTTAGCCTAATGATTTCAAGCTTTAAACTTTCAAGGTCAATACAAAGGCTAAAATCAAACTAGTGTTTTTACTCCATAGAGCACTGGTTTTGTGTTTGGACTTTTTGTGATAGCTTAGGCCTCTTATTTTGGCTGAATTGATTAGTATTTTTCTTGGGATTTGTGGTTTATGAGTTCAGCCCATTTTTGGTGTGTAATAGCTAAGAGGGAAGGCTTATTTCCCTTAGAATTTAGATTACACAATTTTATGAATTGAAAGGTGTTCATCTTCTTAAGAGCTTCCTCTCTTAGGGTTCTTCATGAACTTGAGACTTATCAAAAGGTTTTCCTCTTTGTCGTATCAAATCCATCACTTATCACTCTCCTTTTACTTATTCTAGAGTGTAACATGAATATCCTTCTTTTTCTTTTCATCTTTGCTGCTGAATTAGAGAAAGGTCCATGAGTATGTCCATAGGAAATCACATCAGTTTGGTATTAGAGCTTCGACTCTCCAAATTCAAGTGATATCTCTTATTTTTTTCCTTGATGTTTGGATGATTAATTTCATTTTAATTCTTGCTGTTTCTACCTTGTTTCTACATCATTTGTTTGCAGAATTTGTTGTCAAATTTCATCATCTTTTGGTCTCAAATTTTGTTTGTTTGCTATCTAATTTTCTGTTATGATTATCTTGCTATTTGGTGTTGATTCTGCTCAATTTCTATAGAAACTTTTATGTCTTTGCCTTGTCTACCAAGTGCTTGATCGTAGGTTTGTTTGGTGTAAATTTTTTAGCTCAAATGGTGTCATTTTTCTATTGAAATTGGCTACTATCTTGCATGTATGTGTACTAAAATTCTATAGAATTTTTACTTCTGAATTGGCTGCACATCAACTGTTTATTAATTGGGTTAAGTTTCCTATGCATTGCTTGTGTGTCAATTGGTTTGGAACTAAATTTCACTTAAATTTAGTGCAGTTTGGTGCCATTTTCCTCAACATTTTCATCAGTAATTGTCATCAAATTGTTGTCCCTTGTTTTGGTTTAGTTGTTATCCAATTTCCCCTATAATTGTCCAAAATTTCTACTGCAATTCCTTTGAATTTTCACTTCTATCCAAGCTTAAAATTGATTGTGTTTTAGGTCAAAAACAACTTTTGATTAATTACACCTAAGGAAATTATAGTGAGCTAATTGTGGTTGAATAAAATTGATTGTTGGCTACCCAATTTGGTTGATGCATGTGCTAAAAAATTCTAGACAACAAGTGTATGTGAAAAGATGCACAAAAGAAAGAGAGGAAACATTTGCGGAAAAGCAAGAGCAAAACAACAAAAATTGTGACAAAAGAAAGGTGAAACAAAATTGAAAGAAAAACAAATTGTGAAAGAACAAAAGAAAGAAACAAGTGTTGTCTTTAATCTTTGGAAACAAAAAAAAAATAATTCTATAAGTTTGAGCTCCATTCAAGTAATGAAGAATTGGTTTCTCATGAATCATTTTCCATTGTATTCAATTTGAATGTGTGTCTTTAGATGCATAATCATTTTTGTAGCTTAGAAAGTGATGGTCCCAATAAAAATAATTTGAAATTGTAGAAATAAAATGGATCTTGCCCTTATCT
Organism: Saraca asoca; assembly: GCA_026873985.1. NCBI lineage: Eukaryota > Viridiplantae > Streptophyta > Magnoliopsida > Fabales > Fabaceae > Saraca > Saraca asoca. The sequence continues at coordinate 13,742 of JANHAO010017080.1, forward strand.
CATTGGAGATTTGTATACACCAGTATCAAAAATCGAAATCTATTGATTGGATATGTAAAGATGTAATAGCCAACAATTATACAGATAATAAAGATAGAGAATTGACAACAAAAACAGTCAAAGTGCAGATAAAGAAAAAGAATTGAACACAGAAATTTTTAAAGTGGTTCAACTTGAATTGAAACCGCAATTCAAGTCTGCTCCACTTGATCTTTCTTAATCAAAAGACCTCTAAATTAGAAACAAAAACTATCAGGATTGATAGGCTCCTGAAATGCTAGTCTTTACATCAAAACACAACAGATTATCAGGTTTCTTGCTAACCTATAAGATTTACAATAGGCTCTTCTAAACCTATATAGATTTCTAAACCCTAGAAATCTCAAATAAATGAAATAGAATAAAGAAAAGGA